>CM034150.1:151865033-152176951 GCA_019776745.2 Taxus chinensis | reverse complement strand
CAAGCGTCGCTTGGCTAAATTTTGGAGTTGTAGCTTCCATGCAAGTAGAAGCTTGCTAAAGGTCAAGTAACAGTTTGACTAAATTATTTGAGTTGTTGCTTCAAGTTGAGTGGATGCTCAACAGTTGAAATATTTGTAATATTTATAGGAAAAATTGTCCAAGCTAGTGCACTGGTTTCAGTGGATTTTTCTCCCTGAAAGGGTTTCCCACATTAAATCTTGTGTTCATGAGTGTTTTTTTACTCCTTGCTCATATTTGAATGTCATTAGTCTCTCATGGTTAATGGTGATTTAAATTGAATAGCTTACTGAGTTTATGAAGAGTTTTCAAAGTTTTGAGAAGCACCGATTCACCCCTCCCCTCTCAATGCTTGTGCTTTCCAACACATAGGGTACTAGCATATTCTTGTCTACTTCATTATTCTTATCATTTTCCTTTTCATATTATCAACATGTGGCTTTGATACCCTTAGTTTAGATGTTTTATATGCACTTGATTACTTGTTTATTATTACAACCTAAGATCCTACAAAGACACCATTCCCTATCCTAGGAAAAATCTTTGGAAGCTTATGCCTTTGATAGAGTGTGGATTGTTGTCTTTGATATTTTCACCAACAAATGTTTCCATATTCATATACATATAAGTGTGGATGCTAGTTTTAGAATATTCACAAACTATAATTGTGGAAATCATACGATCTCTCTCCTTGTGACTTGCATATCACCATTATTACTAATTTTGAGAGCTCTTGACATGGATCCAAATGGTTGTAAATTATCTATATTGACATGATTGTTTTACTTTCATATGAATGTGCACATGTGTGTGCACACATACATCAAATTAGAGCTTTCTATAGACATTCAATATCTACAAGGGACTAATTATTTGTAATGGTTATGAAGTACTCGTGTTTATCAATTATTGGTGTTGAGATTAAGTTCTTTTAGGTGTATGTTCCTTGTATTTTCTCGACTTTCAACATGTTTCCACATACATGACACTTGAGAACACTTCCATTTATTAGTTTATAATAGGAATTCAAGGTATGGTCTTATGATTGCTTGCCCTATAAAATTCTAGTGAACATATTAGGATAGCTTTCAAATTGTTTGTTGAATACGTAGCAATGGATTTAAGAAGATCATGGTAGGACAAAACATAATGGCAATTAACATTTACTCTTAAAACACAGATTATGTTTAGATCGTGAATGTTCATCTTGTTGTCAATAGGGGCAAGACTTTTTTTTCCTATCATTTTCAATGGCTGAAAAATATGTTGTGTACCTACCACACTTGGTCCCATCACTATTAGACAAAGATTAAAAAATGTGGAAGTTGTGTGGGCATCTTCACACTTTTCAACAAAACCATGTGTACTCATTTCCATGCTTTTTCCCTAGGTTTTAGTAGTTTGTTAATTATTGATTATATATAAACCAATCCACTTAGCATGTTTTCATATGTTTGCAATGTCAAATATTTCCATATTCATATACACACGAGCATGGATGTTAGTTCTAGAATCTTCACAAAATTCAATTGTGGAAATCAAAAAATATTTCTCCTTGTAACTTGTAGGTAGCCATTATTTTGATACTAACTTGGAGAGCTCTCAACATAGATCCAAATGATCGAGGCGAATTCTCCATATTGGTACAATTGTTTTCCTTTAATATGAACATGCACACACACAAATACACATCAAAGCAGGACTTCGTGTATATGACTAATTATTTGTTATGGTTGTATGTTTATCAATTATTTGTGTCAAGATTATACTCTTTTGGGTGCGTGTTCCTTGTGTTTGTTTGATATTCGACATAATTCCCTCCATTTTATTGGTTTGTGTTCTTTCTTTCACATTCATACTTTTTCTCTACTCCCTAATTTCTCTCTCTTCCCTCGTTTTTTATATGAGTTTATGGGTTTTTTCTATAAACATAGTATTGTCATGGTCAATGACAAGAACCACTCTTTTGTGTGGACCCTTTCACTTTTTTTGAGTTCCGTATACCCTTTTTATCATCTCTCCCTCATAATATGTGTTATTCCACCGGGCAACAAGATTTTAATTTGAATTCAAAAAAAAGTATGCATACATTGAATAAATTTAATACTAATTTATTGAATTATATTGATATGAGAAAACGTGACGTTGCCCTCACACCACTTTCTACGTTAGGGAGACGTTGCATATGCCTCCAAAGAGTCGCGATAAAACAAAGTCCAAAGACGTCAATTTAAAGAGGAAAAAAAAGCCATATGCCAAATGTGATGGTTGGAAATATTTTAGGAATGGAGTAAATGAAAGCAACGGCTATATAGTAATAATACATTTCTTTACCTCAATAACCGGTGTTTTATTCATTCGCTTCGTCTGCGACTACTTTCCATTAGAGAATAAAATCTCCTCTCCGTCCGCCATGACTACAGACCGGCCCGTGTCACCGTTAACCGCTATCTCACCGTCAACCGGCCGAGCAAAATTTTGAAAAAAGTTCTTCAGAGGAAGAAAATCCATGGAATTTGCAGTGGAAAAACCCTTGGAAGCCGTAAAAGCCCCATCGATGACCAAATTATGGCCGCTGATGTAGCGGGCGTCTTCACTGCATAGAAAAAGCGCAGACCTGGCCACATCCTCGACCTCAAATTTCACACCTTTGAGCTCAAACATGGCCTCGTACATGTCCTCCGCCGCCTTCTTGTCGAAACCAGGCATGGCGGCGCTCATGGTGTTCACCACCAGCGGCGTGGCCACACCGGTGGGCGAAACACAGTTAACCCTAATCCCGTACGCAGCGAGCGCCGCCGCCGCAGATTTCATGATTCCCACCACCGCGTGCTTCGACGCCGTGTAGGAAGGGCCGCCGGGCATGGCCGCCACAGTCGCGAGGCTGGAGGTGTAGAGAATGCAACCCTTTCGGGCGGGGATCATGGCGCGGGCGCCGTGTTTCGTGCACAGATAAGCGCCGCGGACGTTAACCGCCAGAACGCGGTCAAGGTCTTCGAGCGTCGCTTCCGCCGGGGAGGGGAACATTTTCCCCGCGACGCCCGCGTTGCTGAACATTATGTCCACCCGCCCGTGCTTATCCACCGCGAAATCCACCAGCGCCGCCACGTCGGGTTCTTTCGAAACGTCGCAGTGGAAAAACGCGGCGGCGGCCGGGCCGAGCTCCGCCGCCAGCCTGGCCCCCGCGTCGTCCTGCACGTCCGCGATTATCACTTGGGCGCCGTTCGCCGCGAAGAGCTTCGCTGTGGCTTCTCCGATCCCGCTCGCGCCGCCTGTGATCACCGCTACTTTGCCCTCCAACCTGCGATCCATTTTTAAAATACAAAATTTAACGAGAAAAAGTCTTGCGGAATTGAAAGACGAGAAAGACGGAGGCGGGTATGGATGATTACCTCATTTCTTCCGCGGCTCGCTGAACTTTTCCGAAAATTCTGAATTTTTCTCTGTGACTGCTCAAGATATTCGGGAATTCTTTTTTCCCGAGTTCCCTGTGTACACAATCAATTTATCAGGGTGCGGTTATGTAGAAAAGAGTGGATGTCTCAATTCTTCACCTACCAATTCTCGGAGTGGCGTGTTTTTCTGTGTTAGGCGGAATTTTCTTGGAGAGTGGAGGCTGTTGGGTGTGTGCTTTGTGGACTTTGACCAGCTCGATCAGGATATCAATATGATATCCTACACATGGTTGGAGTGTTTCCTTGTAGAAAACCTATCTTTGACTCGGCTCTTTGAAAACATATATCACATTATTAGTCTATGCTAAGTATTGCAATCACTTTAATGTTCATCATTTTCTTTCTGAATTCTAAAGTTCACTTATTAGTCTATGCACTAACCTAGGGTAATTATATGTATCATTTTCCTACTAGTCAAGCTTTCTTTCAACTAATTACAATTATTATTATTATTATTTTCAATAGTTTTAATTAATTTGTTCGTATTTGATTGGATGATATATTTTTCTACTTATTCTCTTTATTCCCGTACAAAAAAATGATGTCATAGTTATTTCTATTTTCGTGGAACAATTCCCTATTTTCATGGAGGAGCTCCCTATTTTCATGTAACACTTTGTAAACTCAACATAAACTCAGCAAAATCAATGCCTCTCCTTGAAAATGCCACGTCTTTTTCCAAAATAAGCTTGTAATAATTAAAACTCTTTGTTTATGCCATGTTTGGTAGTTACAATTACTTAGTTCTCTTAATATCTAAGTGTTAAAAGTGTGAATGGGCATCATTGGCGATTATTACGGAAAAAGGCATTTACATGATAATAATTGCATCGTAACGTGTGTGTGCAATTACAAATAATTGCCTCTTCATTTCTTCTACTATTATGTGGATTTGGATTTAATATTTTCCTTCACTAAAGAACAAACATGTTGCCACGCAACATATCCACCTCAGCCACTGGCCATTGAATGAGGCTAATCGTGCTTCTAATATGTAGCTACACAATCCTCAACGAATTCAGTGCTTCTTCACTATCTTTGAATGGGAATGCTTCCATCCAGTTTAATCATCTGCCTCACTAATCAATCCTAACACATTTTCGGGCGTCCTTTGTATGCACATCATGTGTGTATGAAAGATAGTGAGGACGCCACTTTCTCATTCAGCACCACCTTCGTATTCACCATGGTTCCTTCTTCACAATTGGAAAACAGACATGGCTTGGCTTTTATCATGACGCCTCACAAATCTGTTGCGTTTACTAGAGCATATTTCAAGCACATTTGAAGCTGGGTCAGTACCTTGGCTTGCTACCCAATATTTCCAGCGTAGGAAAGCCATACGATCATCTCTTCGCCATCGAATTCGACATAGGAAAGAATGAGGATTTGAAGGATATTGACAACAAATATGTTGGAGTAGATATCAATGCCTTGATCTTTGTGAAGGCTGAGCACGTAGGTTACAGGATGGACGACAATGAATTCAGAGATTTAATACTCAATAATGGGCAGAATATTCAAGCATGGATCGATTACAATCATCTTCAACATCAACTCAATGTTATCATAGTGAAAGTCAGCTCGTTTCGACAGCAGAAGCCCCTAGTTTCTCTGAGAAACATTACTCTGTTCGACATTCCTAAAGAAGAAATATACGTGGGTTTCTCAACAGCTACGAGATATTCATCCATGCAAGATCAATACATTTGGGCCTGGAGTTTCAGAACAAATGGAGTTTCTCCGATGCTAAAAGTATCTCGTCTCCGATCATTTCTGAATACAAACTCAAACTCAAACTCAAAATTGGTATCTCGTCTGCGATCATTTCTGGTTACAACAGCTTTGGGTCTTCTCCTACTGGTGTTGGTGGTGGTCGCGGTAGCATTTCTCTATTAAAGAGAAAAAGGTATAAAGAACATGTTGAAGAATGGGAGATGGAATACTAGCCACACAGACTTGACTACAGAGACTTGCCTATTGCAACAAAGGGGTTTCGAGATGAACAACTTTTGGGTTACGAAGGATCTAGTCGGGTTTACAGAGGAATTCTTTCGACTAATGGCCTCGAGGTTGCTGTGAAATGTATTCTAAAAGACACCATCCAAGGACTGAAGGAATTCTTAACAAATATTTCAAGCCTCGGTCGCCTCCAACACCAAAATATTGTGCAAATCAGGGGTTTCTATAGGCAAGAGAAACAACTACTGAAGTATCTTCTCCAATCACAATCGCATGGTTAATATCCCTTCTTTTTCTATTTGCACCATTGTCTACAACAGTTTTTTATTTCAGCACCTTCATAGATTCATTGTCAACATTATCTGCCTCCAAAACATTCCCACAAATATCAACAACCTCTTCTTAATCCTCAACTATACATTTGACATCCACATTGTTTAGTTTTGACACACTTATGCTTATTTTCACCATATCAACACTCTCTCTTTTTGGTGTGGCTCCACCATATGTATTTGATCTTTCCTTGTTCACACACTGATCAATGTCAACACTAACTATTTGTGGAACAAATCCACTGCCACAAAACAAAATGTCTGCATTTTTGGAGCTAACATCTAAGCTATCTAATTCTGAGGCATTTATATGGCCAACATCAACTTCCTCTTCTTGTACCACATTAAAGGATAACTGATTAATGGACATGGTATTTATGCAAATATCATTTGTGTTACTACAACCATTGCTGCAAAAAATAAGTTGTGCAATAGAAATGCAATGAGCAACCAGAAACAAATTGGAAAAGCACATGGATCTTTTCTTCATGTCATGCAATTACAGTCCTGTACTCCAACTAAACATCATCAGGGATTGGTTGCATTGTAACCAATTCTTGCCGCATCTTATCATATGCAAAGTGGAGCAGAGGATTTGCAATCAAAACATTTTTCATTAAGGACAATTTGATTCATTATACACTTAAAACCATGTGCACCAAATAACAATTATTGTAGAATACACATAAAATGAGATTGTCTCAAAGCCCTGCAAATTGTTCTGCTCCGCTCTGCATATACTAAGTTGCGGTAGGGACTGGTCGCATTGCGACTCTTGTTATATTTATTATTATTTTCTTAAATTCTAGAATTTATTTATTGTATATGCTATTTTTAAAATTAAAAATTTCTTGATTTATATTTTTCTTAATAGATTGAGAATGTTTCATTTAAAAAAATTCCCTTATTTTTTATAATTATAACATTTTAAAAATAATTATTAAATAACATTTCAATTTATATAACACTTATGATGACATGTATTATATTGAATTGTTAAATAATTTAATATCGTGTGACACTTTAACCTATATTTATTAAAAACAAATAATATTATTTATAGAGTTAAATGTGGGGGTTTGTGTTATCCTATATGAAATGTGGAAATTCTCTCTCTTACCAAAAATTTTAGGGTACTAGATGACAACTCATTGTATATTAACTAGCAATTGCATATGAGTTGTAAGATAGGTTGGATGGGATGCAAGTGGAATGTTCTCATTCAGTAATACAGTTTAATTAAAGTGTATTTTTAATATCAATGTGAACTATCCCAACAAGGAAATCCTAAAATTAAAAAAAAAAAGGACAAACTAAAACCATAAAGAAGTAAAGTTATCGTGCCTTGTATATGAATCTAGATTTTGCATACATATGTACAATAGAATTTCCAACTGTAACATTGTAAAATATCTCTTTCCTATGATTATTTAATGAATGGCCAAACCCAATTTTATTTGGGGTTAGCACACCGGTTGTACATACAATATATCAGATCTAAGCATACATGCAAATAAAAGTAGATATTCTATCAGAAGAAATATACAAAACAAGAGATATAAATCAACACCAGATTTAACGTGGTTCACCCAGTGTGGGCTACGTCCACCAAGAAATAAGTTAATCTATTATCCAAAGCTTTGACAAGATATACAATTGAAGATTTACAATCTTCCACACCTCTTAGATGTACAGTACTTTCTTTCTCTCAAGCTTTTACTTCTCCTCCAAGAATTCTCTCTCTCACCAACTTTTGCAAGTTCTTATTGATACTTACTTCTAAACCCTAGCTTTCATGTTTATATATTTGTTTATAGACTTAGGGCACTTAGCCATGCAATTACAATCAATAGATATACTTTAATACTAAAAATAAATCTAATTCCCGAGAGTTAATTAAAACACTCACGCATATGTAACTGATGTCGGTTCTCCCTAACTGATGTCGGTTCCTCCTTGCCTGACCGATGTCGGTCCTAGGTGACTGATGCTGGTTCACCCTAACCGATGACGGTTACTGTGTTTTCCAACAAGTTTTACATTGCATTCTAATCTGAAGTAATTTAGCTCCACAACTCAACAATCTCCCACTTGGAGATTAATTACTGCACCATACATATATAGCATCACTTTTGGATCCTTCCTTAGCTATGTTTCTTCCTCTTCAAGTCTCAGACTCGAAGACCAATAGAAGTGGAGTGTAGCTCCAACTTCTCCTTTGCTAATGGCTTCGTTAGCATATCCGCAGGATTCTTGCTCGTATGAATCTTTTCCAGATTCAATTGTCCATCCTCCAATACCTGTCGTATGAAGTGATACCTCAACTAAATGTGTTTCGTTCTTGAATGAAATGTTGAGTTCTTTTCCAAATGAATTGCACTTTGACTGTCACTGAACATTTTACAATCACCTTGCTCCTTTCCCAACTCTTCCATGAACCTACTCATCCATATCATCTCTTTGCTAGCCTTTGTAGCTGCAACATACTCTGCCTTTGTATTAGACAAAGCCACAACCTTCTGCAATCTTAAAATCCAGCTAATTGTTGTCCTACCTACTGTGAAAATATATCTAGTAGTGCTCCTCCTACCATCCAGATCTCCAGTCATATCCGAATCAACATAGCCACATAATGAAATATCCAAACCTCCATAGCATAACTACATGCTAGATGTCCCTTTCAAATACTCTGAGTATACATTGGACTACTTTCCAATGCTCTTTACCTGGATTGACCATATATCTACTCACCACTCCCACTTCATGTGCAATGTCTAGTTTGGTACAAACCATAGCATACATGAGACTCCCAACTGATGAAGCATATGACACTTGTGTCATGTATTTGACCTTTTCATGTGATGATGGACACTAATCTTTTCTTAATTTTAAGTGTCCAACCATAGGTAACTAACAAGTTTTGCATTCTACATGTTGAACCTTTCTAACACCTTATAGATATAATCCTCCTGAGACAAATACAATTTCTTGTTTTTTCTATCTCTGTGTATTTGCATACCAAGGATTATTTTTGTAGCTCCTAAATCCTTCATAGCAAATGTGTGAGCTAGCTTTCCCTTAAGCTCACCAATGTCCTGCATACTAGATCCTGCAATAAGCATATCATCCACATACAGTAAAAAAATAATATAGCTCCCATTTTCAAGCTTCTTGAAATAAATACAATGGTTAGATTCACATCTTAAGTAACCATGCTCATGCATAAAATGATCAAACCTCATGTACCATTGTCTTGGAGCTTGCTTGAGCCCATATAGGCTCTTTTTCAACCTGCACACTAATTTCTCCTTACCCTTGACTTCATACCCAAGTGAATGCTGCATATAAATCTCTTCATCTAAATCACCATGAAGGAAATTCATCTTCACATCTAGTTGCTCTAAATGCAAATCCTCTACTGCAACTAAACTCAATACAGTACGAAT
Source organism: Taxus chinensis (assembly GCA_019776745.2). Taxonomy (NCBI): domain Eukaryota; kingdom Viridiplantae; phylum Streptophyta; class Pinopsida; order Cupressales; family Taxaceae; genus Taxus; species Taxus chinensis. The sequence goes on along the minus strand of CM034150.1, from coordinate 152,167,737 downwards.
AGAAATCATTTTAACAACAGGAGAAAATATTTCACCAAAGTCAATACCTACTTTCTGTGCAAATCCCTTTACTACAAGCCTTGCCTTGTACCTTTTCTGTCCACCCTTTTCTTCCTTGATCCTATAAACCCACTTTTTCTGTAATGTCCTCTTACCTGCTGACAACTTAACCAAATCCCAAGTCTGGTTCTGTTCCAAGGAGTCCATCTCCTCATCCATGTCATGCTCCCATTGGACGTGGGTCTTATCCTACATTGCTTCTTAAAAGCTCTCTGGTTCACCATTATCAGTCAATAATAAATAAAATAGAGAAGGTGTAAATATTTCTAGAGGTTTACTTACCCTTTGTGACCTTCTCACAGGAGTTTGGGGTACTAGAGGCTTAATCTGGACCTCCTAGACATTTGTATCCAAATCTGACAGTGACCGACATCGGTCACCTATAACCGACGTCAGTTTTGCTAACAGATGTCAGTTTGTCTCTTCTGTAACCAATACCGATTCTTCTGATTACTGATGTCGGTCATGGGTAAATCAACACCGGTTACTGTGTAACCCAGTAGGTAATACTTTTAAATCCAAGAGTTCATTTTCATTCATAATCTTCTCAACCGGTTCATCCTTGGGTACCAAAATTTGATCCCTGTACATTCTCTTTTCATTCCATTCAATATCATGACTCCTAATAATTTTAGAATTCTCTAAATCCCAAAAACGCAAACTGAAATCACCAGATCCATAACCAATGAAAGTGCATCTTTTGGATTTTGCATCCAACTTTTTTCCTATTTTCCTTATCAACATGCAAACAAACTTCTGAACCAAAAACTTTAAGAAAAGAAAGATCTACCTTTTTTCTGGTCCAAGCTTCCTCTAGTATTCCTCCATCTAGTGAACTTGAAGGCCCATGGTTAATCAAATAAACCACTGTATCAACTGCTTCTGCCCAAAACTGTAAGGGCAGTCCAGAATGTATCCTCATACTTCTAGCACGTTCCATGATTGTCTTGTTCATTCTTTCTGCAACACCATTCTCCTGTGGTGTTCTTGGAACCTTTCTTTCTCTACATATCCCATTCACTGAACAATAATCATTGAAATCCTTGCTACATTATTCACCACCATTGTCATATCTAAGGCACTTTAACTTAGAATTTGATTCATTCTCAACAAGGGCTTTCCATCTTTTAAAAGTCTCAAAAACATCATATTTACGTTTAATACAATAAACATACCTTTCTTGTAGCATCATCAATGAAAGTAACATAATACTGGGATCCACCATGAGAAACTACCTAAGCTAGTCCCCACACATCTGAGTGTACAAGCTCCAAATTTTGCTCCTTCTTAGTTGCCCCAACTTTGAGAAATCACACTCTCTTTTACTTTCCAAAGACACAATGCTCACAGAAATCAAGATCTAAATCTTTCAAATCTGATAACTTACCCTTAACCTTTAAGATTTGCATTCCTTTTTGAGTCATATGGCCCAACCGGTTATGCCACATGCATGCATCTGAATTTGAAGTAGATAATGCAGAAAAGGAATCAGTAACACAGGTAGATAAATATAACGTTCCTACCTTCTTACCTCTTGCCACAACAAAAGCACCTTTGGTGACTTTCCAAGAGTCTCCTGTAAAAGTAACCATGCAACCAAATTCACCTAGTTGCCCTGTAAAAATAAGATTCCTCCTGAGGCTTGGCACATGCCTCACATCTTTCAATACCCATGTATTTCCATTCTGTAATTTTAGATGAACTTCCCCTTTACCAGTAATACTGCAAGGTTCATCATCAACCAAATAAACATGCCCAAAATTGCCCTAGACATAATTTCTGAAATAACCCTTATTAGGGGTTGCATGGAAAGAAGCTCCTGAATCTAAAACTCATGATTCAATTCTATTATCTAAAGAAAGAATAAGAGCATCTTGCATTACCTCTAATGTAGCAAGATTTACTTCTTTACCTTTGTCTGGTTGTTGGTTCTCTTTTTCCTTTGACCAACAATATTTCTTTGCATGTCCTTTCTTTCCACATTTCCAACAAGTAATTCCCTTACTTCTGGATTTAGATCGGTTATCCCTTGACTTTGATTTCCCATTACTCTCATTCTTGGATCTCTCCTTCTACCTACCCCTGCTTTCTACATTCAAATCATTCCCAGATGATGATTCCTTTGTACTCTTCCTGTGAATTTATTCATTCAAGATTATACTAACCACATCATCAAACTTCAAAATATTATTAGCATATGTTGTATTACTAACAACCATTACCAAGTTATCCCAACTATCAGGCAAAGAACATAAGAATAAAAGTGCTTTCACTTCATCATCAAATGGTATATCAACTGATTTTAACTGATTTACAATAGATCTAAAATCATTCAAATGACTAGATGCAGATCCACCTTCATGCATCTTAGAACTAAATAGTTTCTTCATCAAATAAAATTTATTTGAAGCACTAGGTTTTTCATATAAATTTAGCAAGATATTTCATTAACCCTACCGTAGAAGTCACTTCTGTAATATTGGAAGCCACGATGCTATTAGGCTCAATCTTATAGATCCCAAATCCTTTCTGTCAAGAATCTTCCATTCTTCATCAGTCATCTTCGTAGGTCTAGACTTCTCATCCAATGGTAAATACAAATCTCTTTGATACAGATAATCATCAATCTACATCTTCCATAATTGATAATTTCAGTCGTCAAACTTCTCTACCTTGTATTTGTTTTCTTCTGCCATTGTTGTAGCTCCCACTCAATCAGAAAACCCTCTGTGAGTAAATATGTCAACACACAAAACCCTCAAACAAAGCTCTGATACCAATTGTTGGGGTTAACACACCAGTTGTACAGATAATATATCAGATCTAAGCATACATGCAAATAAAAGTGGATATTCTACCAGAAGAAATATACAAAACAAGAGATATAAATCAACACCAGATTTAACGTGGTTCACCTAGTGTGGTCTACGTCCACCAAGAAACAAGCCAATCTATTATCCAAAGCTTTGATAAGATATACAATTGAAGATTTACAATCTTCCACACCTCTCAGATGTATAGTACTTTCTTTCTCTCAAGATTTTGCTTCTCCTCCAAGAATTCTCTCTCACCAACTTTTGCAAGTTTTTCTTAATTCTTGTTAATACTTACTTATAAACCCTATCTTTCATGCTTATATCGTCATTTATAGACTTACGGCACTTAGCCATGCAATTACAATCAATAGATATACTTTAATGCTAAAAATAGATCTAATTCCTGAGAGTTAATTAAAACATCATCGCACAGGTAACCAATGTCGGTTCTCCCTAACCGATGTCGGTTCCTCCTTTCCTAACCGATGTCGGTCCTAGGTGACCGATGTCAGTTCACCCTAACTGATGTTGGTTACTGTGTTTTCTAGCAAGTTTCACATTGCATGCTAATATGAAGTAATTGAGCTCCACAACTCAACAATCTCCCACTTAGACATATTATCTTTGTAACATAGGGCCTAGTTCTTATAATACCATTCCCAACTGGATCGCTACCTACTATGCAACAATGTCTATTTATTGTGTCAAATGTCACTAATACTCGAAGACCAAAGAAGTGGACCTGTAAGCATCCAATTTAATAGCCTTTGTTAATTGAAACAATATTAGCATATCTGAAGGGATCAGCTATGTCTCAAACATATTTCCAGATCGTGGAATTACATAACATAGTGCAATGCAGAACCATCAACATGACTGGGAGATTAATGACCATACATAAGAAAACGACTATTCTACAATGGTACACATAATATTTTTACAATCCCTATTCATCTATTTGCAAATCAAGACACACTTTGTGGACATGTATTTCGAGTAATAAATCGTATGTTAAAAATGTTAATAAACCTGCGTGTTGCAATCGAATATACAATAGAACACCCCCCCTAAAATAAGTGTGAACATTGATGTTCTAGTGATGTGGACCTTCAAATATACAACACGATCATATATGCTCCTCCATACATAGTGATATGACCCGTAAAACTCATAGATGGAAGCAACATCTTGATGAAGTGATAACATAGTAAGTGATCGCAAGGTCCCCCCCTCATTATGGTCTCAGGTAAAATTCAAATATTTATGAGCTCACGCCCTTGGTCAGAAGTGTTCAAGTAAAGTTGGGGAGTCCTGAAAAGGATGACCAGAAGAAAGATAAAGCTTTGAAAAATTGCTAGAAAGATCTCCAGTCTACACGTTTTGATAAATTTTTCTAGAAGGATCAGGGTGCCCTAGCTAAGGACGCATGAATAATTTTAGGGATTGTCCTCATTTGAATAGGCATAAGGGTGCAAGAGGTTCTTAATGATGAAATAAAGCCAAATAAAGATCGCCGAACCTTGTAGACGGGGGTTAATCAATTCCTTGCTTCCCTGAAAGAAATTTCTAAATAGTCAGTATGCAAATCAGGTGGAATTAAATGTCTTCTTCTTTGCATGATTTTCTTGACCACAGTTTCGTGAATGATGGGTGTTTTCTTCCCTAGGTACGTGGACAATATCAGTAACATAGAAGTGGGTCGGTGGAGCAATTTGTACCTGATTTGGGCCTAATTTGTAGAATAATGGGATAAAAGTCATAAAGTGACCCACAGGACTCGAAAAATTCCAAGAGTGGAATGATAAATTCAAAATGTTGAGCCTGCATGGAAACTAAAGATCAAAGCGAGGAGGCCTGAAGATCGTTGGGGAAGTTTGATGAGAGTTTTAGCCTAGGGCATTAACAAGTGTGTAGCTTGTTGCAGTGTGTAGTGTGACCCGCAGCCCCACCAAACACATGTGGAAAAATGTCAATTCTTGATGCCTGGCGTTAGACGTTGTCAAAGTCGACTTGTTATTTCGGGTCGGTTGAGCTAATTTGTGTTTCTCATGAGCCTTTTTGACCTGTAAGGTGAAAATGATCAAGTAAGTGACCCATGACTATGTCTCCACTCAAGTTGTGAAGTCACGTGTCATGCTTATATCAAAAGCATGAATGTGTATGTGACCAAAAATGTAAAAAACATGCCAAATCTCTACAAAGTCACAAAATGCAAAAGGCATCCCTCACGCCCGCTCTGGTAAATGTCTCCCACGTGGATGACATGTGCAGGTTTAATAGTTGTCAAGAGGCAGAGTGTAGAACGATTCAAATATCAAAGTTACAAAACGAGTGTAACGGCTACATTGTGAAAAGTATGGTTTTTCCATAGGTTAAAGAAGTGTTTCTTTGTGAAATGCTCTAAATCTAAACGGACAGCAAATGACTACTTAAAGATTGTAAACCGTTTCTTGCTAGAGAAGAAAAATTTGTATAACCATTTCTTACAAGATATTTTATGGATCTGATGCATACTAGCCAAAGTAGTGTAGAGAGGTGGATGATTGATCTTGTAAGCTCTAATAGTGTACTATACTTCTGAGAGAACATGCTAGGAGGACATCCATGTTTCTGTCCAATCCCCCCCCCCCTTCTCAATGGTGTCTTTAGATTTCTCCACTATGTACCCACTTGCTATATGTAAGCATCAATACAAGCCAAGGGCGGAAAGTTTAGCTGAACTTGAACTAAGTATATTTACATTATACTTTATGTTCATGTAAATTCTATTTGGTCTTGTTGCCATGTCTAGGGTTATTTCCTCTAAATTTAGGAATGCATGTGATGATCATTTTCTATACTAGTGTGTGCAGCCCCAAGAATCTAATTTCCAAACCTGCAACACTACGTTGTAACCCTAAAAAGTGCATTGGTCAGAAACTCAAGGCACACTTTCCCACCTTCAGACAAGAAGTCTAGCCCTAGCAATATATGTCTAAAAATTCCACAAGTTCAGTGGAGTGCCCTAGTGTTGGATCCCCGGCCAAAAGGCCACCACAGAAATCCACACTGTGTAAGTGCATGCAAGTAAAGGCAATGTAAACAGTGGTTAAGTAGAGGGACTTTGATTCCCAGAGCTGTTGGCAAGGAAGTTACACAAGGTTTTTGTTTGACCCAAAAAATGTCCCTCGCCAACATAAACACAGACATGCAAGGTACACTCAGGTTTTGCCAATACAAGTACTTGATGTGTCTAAACTATTTGAGTGCCCCAACTGAAGTCTGAAAAGTAAATTCATTTCAATACAATCACTCAGACAAGCGTCAAAAGTAGGTCATCGAAAATCAAAATCACCTGTTTAAAGTTCAAATGGATGTGACATGAAATGTAAAGGTGATAGCATCTTAGTCAAATATAGCTAATATCTCAAACAGGAAAGAGACCCACCTTCTAAACATAATGTAAAGACACTCTAAGTAAAAAATGATTCTTGTTACAACACCTTAGAAGGAGACGAATTTGGGATGCCCCCAGTGACTTCCTTAACAATAATGTAGAAGGTAAGCATCTGTGTCAATTCGTATATATATATATATATGGTCATATACTAGAAAAAGGTGTAAATATATATATGTGGATGATATAGATAAATGACATATATAGTATAGCATATGTGTGGAGATGGAGATATCATGAACATATATGTTACACTATTAGATAAATAAAATATGATATCATATTTCCTAAAATATGTGAGTTGGTTAGGTGCATGAAATATGGAATTGCAATGTTGCAAAATGTGATATATAGGATTCACTTTTCCCCCAAGTGGATGGAAGTGTCTATGCAATGTTCTTCAGGGTGTTTTCAATCATTTTAAGTTTGAAGTTGTATGAACTGTAAATTGGGAGTTCTGAATCATGAAATGGTCCTGAATGTAATGTCCCCTTCTCAAGCAATGATAATGGCTACTCAATAGGTATGTGCCTCAATTGTTGATGTTTCCTGAGCGGCTAAGGGGTATAAATGATGGAAACCTTATTGTCCTAAAATATCATAATATAATGAATTTAATAATTCAACAATGATTTAGTTGTGAACCTAAGCAGTGATAAATTTATCTAAACATGAATTTTTTACTTTACTAATTTTATTTCCCCCTAAGGATTTCTATCACTACAACATGTATAGGGTATGAAAAAGTGTAATTTCATAATATGTAAATAACCACTATAACCAAGTGGTAGAAAGTGTGATTAGATCCTTTATGGATGGGCTCATGTGTAGACCTATTTGAAGTTAGTACAAGGAGGCCCTTAAATTTCAACACTGTTTAAAATCTTTCATGCAACTTTTTCATATTTGAACTTTGGTTGAGACAATTTTATGAAATATTTTACTCTTAAAGGATGACAATTTCTGACCTTTGATGTGACCATCAAACAATCTAGAGATACAGAAACCATTATTGTAAAGGTTCGATAAAAGACGAACAAATCATCAATCAATTTTGAGAGGAATTTCTCACTTCATCAATTAGAACTAATTGAGTTATTCAATCGATCATGCAATCATGACATATTGTCCACTCTGTGTGAATCCCTAAATTCCATATTTTTGATGAAGCATTCACCATGGCCACGAAAGTTTGAAATTCAAGCCTGTTGAAGAAGGCTCATCTTTGATCCTCAATTTGTGCATGTTCCATTTAGAGATCCCCCAGAACTCTCCTATGGGATATTCTGATCAAGCCTAGGGCATGGATGACTACCCTAGATCTTCTCATTTTGAAGCATTCACATATATGAATTTACTTGCACATTTCCAAATCCAATGTACCCTCTGATTGACAAGGTCAGTTCCATAAGGATATTACACATCCTTTGAGTCACAGCATCAACACTGTTCTGTAAGCTGATTTTCCCCACACTTCGAAGAGACCCCTTCATCGCTTAGCACTTCCCCTAGAAGATTAAATCCATAGACCTTATTTATTCATGCTTATACTCATAAATTGTGATTACCTTTGGTCTACTATTCAATCACCTACTACCTCCTTTTGATATTCAGACTTCCACTCTAGAAGTCTGTTATTAAAGAAGCATTTATAATTGAAGATCCTGCAGTGTCCACACTTATTTCTTGAACTAATGAAAGACTTAGATAGTTCACATTCTAACCCACATCAATCATATCGAGAGGCAATGTTTCCTTCTATCTTACGAAATTCAATCCATTCCTATCTACGAACTCATCACTTACCATCTAACTACAGAACCTACATCGTGAATAGGACATTATGTATTCAAATACCATCACATCCACGTCCTGCACTCTATATTATCTAGTCGTGACCTTCCTCTTCTCATAGCAAAGTACACATTAAGAAGACTCGTTTAACCTATGCACATCATGATAAGGGTTATCAAATTTACCATCTATTTGTAATGTTAGAACTCCATGTCTTTAGGGTCAAAATAGTGAAAGTTTACAAAGCTGGAAGTCCACATCATCAGACTTGCCATCCATTTTGGGACTTCATCCTTTATCTCAATATCATATCACACATTCATACCTTACATCATCCATCATCCCTCCTCATCCATTTTGGGACCTCTTCTGTCATATAATTTTATGCAATCCAACATTTCTTTGGGGTCACATTGTATCCTCTCTATTATTAACCTCAAAAAATCCCTATGATGGCTGCAACACCATATGACATCCACACACTAACCCACATCCAAACAATAAGATGTACCCTACTAAGTGTTCCCATAAATCAAAATCCGAAATCAAAATTCAATAATTCAAATCCCTCTAAACAAGGACTTATAATGACATCCTCGAGAGTCCTTATTTAAGTATTATCTTATCACATTATCATCAATCAAGAACACCCAATCCACATACTCCAAAAACCAACATGGTACGATTAAGATAAAAATTGTGCCTACCATAGAATACCATGTCATGATACACAGAGAATTGTAAAGCTGCTGAAAGCTATAATCCAACAACTATTTCCTCATTGATCATCTTCTCCCAAATGAATATCATCCTAAGACATCACCAACACCTCTACCCTTCTTAATAATCTTACTGAAATCTATAGGGAAAGGGGGACATGCTTCTTCTACCATCTATAAACCTTTGTTGGAAACTTGGATAGCAACTTCCATTGAAGGTCAATCAATTTTATCAACACCTTCCATTTAAGGTCAGTCAATTTTGTTAGCACTTCCCCTTTAAGGTCTGTCAATCCCGTTAGCACCTTCCATTGAAGGTCCATTTACCTTGTCATCACCTTCCATTAAAGCTCCATCTACCTTATCAACATTTTCCATTGAAGGTTCGTCAAACTCGTTAGTATCTTCCTTTGAAGGTCCCTCAATCATATTAGCACCTTCCCTTGAAGGTCCACTTAGGTAGCCATTGTATGAAATGGAAAGTTGCAAAATCTATGGAATGAGGCTAAAGAACCTCAAAGCTTTGCTAACTCAACTATGCACCATGGGATAAGAGATAAACAAGAGTTAATCCTATACATGCATCATAACTTTGACAAAAACATCAAAAAACCTAGCATATATACTACTCTCTACTCTTTAGATTACTTAATTACGAAATTGAACCTAAAAAGATCAACTTAGCAATAAAATGTGTGATGTTTGATATGAAACTCAAGCTTTCAAGAATGGAGTCTCACCATTAATGGCTTCAAGGCCAATGGTTCTCTCCATATTACTCAAAACTAGGATTATGGATGCAAATGGAGGTGTTAGCTCAACAATAGAGGAAGGAAAGCTTTAGATCAAATGTCTAATTAGCTTGAAGATAATACAAATGAGATCCAATATTTCTTAGGCTTTTTTTAGCTTTTGAATTATGTAAAGCTGTGTTTTTTGAATGGGTAGGATTAGCCTTGTATTTATAGTTTTTGGTTTGGAAGAATTTGGAATTTGGGTGCATGTGGGACTAAAGCTCAAAAATCACTTTTAGATTAGATTAGGATAAACATGCTTTAGGCTTAGTTAAGCTTGGTTTAGGCTAGTTAAACTTTGATTATCAAGTGATTAGAGACTCATTGAGAGTTGGGAGGGATCTGGATAACCAATTGTGACTAATAGATAGCCTACGAACCAATAGAAGTGGTCTAGAGAGGACTAGGGAGGTTCTGAATGGTCAAAAGGAGGAATGTTTAGCTAATAAGAGATATATTAGTCAAATAGGTTGATTACATGAGGAATGTGACCAAAAGAGTGTCGTGAATGGGCATCCGAGAATGGAGCGAAGAAGGGTTGATTAACAAAGTGTCGTCAATCGGTTGAATTAGATGAAATGCTAAGTGTAAGCATATTTTAGGTGTCTACACTATACAATTGCACCTGAAGTATGAAACCAATGTAAACATGATTTAGGAGGAGTCCTTCATGATCTCAAATCATCACTTTTTCATTTCCATTCTATTTGAAGGAAAAACACTCCATAAATTTCCTATCCCTCACAAAGGAGGGTTTTGAGAACCTTAGCTTGTTAAGGATTGTTCATAAAGCTTAAGGCACCATTTTGACTCATTCCACTTGTTGAATTTTCTTGACTCCATGTTCCATCACTGATGAATAGATCAAGACACCATGCACAAGTTTAACATGCCATTGAGCATTGGAAACTCGACCCTCGAATGAAATATAGACATTCTAAGATCTCAATAGCACTGAAAACATCATAACTTCAAAATTCTTCATTTTATCCTAAATTTTTTTCTAAATCACTAGAAAAACCTATAGTACCTTCAAAAATACTCACTTGCTCTTAAATATGTGTGTATCTTCTTTACCACCATGGTTTGTCCATGTTAATCTTACTTGTCTTCAAGGACGGTCATGAATAGGACTTTAACATGCATCCAATAGCTGAGACATGACATGTAGCATCATCTAAAACCTTTCTACAATGTCCTTACACAATTCTCGTGCTTGGGTTGGCCTTCCATGGTTTGTTTTGCTTCATACATCCATCCAAGCTTGCACTAGGTCCTTGAATTAGGCTTAAATGAGCTTGATCCAACTCATAGTTCATAAACCCACCCTTTTATTCATCATGTAGACCCTTAATCATGTTTCTCATGCCTCTACCATGCTTCTTTATCATCCTCCTACCTTCAATCCACCATTCCAAGTCAACTTGCCAACCAGGCCTATGAATTAAGCCTATTGAACTGAGCTAGTCTTACTAATTCAACTCATGCAACTTTGTATTCATCATTTTGACCTTATTTCCTCATCATATACCTGCTCAACCATCTTTTACACCATCCCGACATTCTCTCACATCATCATCCTCCCTGTACAAGACACTAGCTCCTCAAGAATTCAAGTCTCCATCAGGTGTTCTCATGTCATGCCTTGTCCTTGTCACACTCATTCCAAGCTTCCTCTAGCTCTCCTTTATCCTTATTTGTCATTAATGTTCCCTTTACATCAATGAAAACTCAACATACACATTCCAACAATACCCCCCTTTGTTATTGATGGAAAATCTCTTGGTTCTTCTCCCCCTTTTTACATTAATCACAAAGTTCATGTCTGTAATCATGTTCTTCTTCATCATCAACTTATTTGGGCCATGTCATGGTTGGAAACATCAATCATACTCATCATTCAAGCTCTCCCTCTTGTATCTTCTTATTTAACTCTTTTTTTATCTTCACCGTTAATTGAGATCATTGTTGCCCCCCCTAAGCAAATGCCTTTAAAGCACATACATATGCCAACTATCTGGTCTTTGAGTGAAAAATTCCTCATGACTCACAATTTTGACCTATCTCAGCTTAAGATACTCAAGACAAGATTCATTATGACATATATTGGTTACAAATACTATTTAGGACTTAGTTCCCTAAACCAACCTTTCAGAGCAAAATAAACCAACTTCACCTTGCAGTTTCTACCAAATCTTACAGAGCACATAGATCAACCCCTTATGGCTCCCCTTAAGATTATTCCATCTATATCTGATTGATTGTGCAAAATTTAGACGTCATAGTTTTTCCTTATGTCATTTAGGTAACCTAACATCATCAACTTTGTCTTGATTTGTTTCTTCAGTGATTAAAGTCTTGTTTTCTTGATATAGTGACCTTCATGGTCACAAAATTTTCTCCCCCTATCAATGTGCCTTCATACCTCATTAAATCTTCCTATATAGCTTGATTGGCCCTTAAAACACCTGTTTGGAGGTAATATTCAACTTCTCCTTCCTCAACTAGTCCTATCTGACCTATATCTTGTTATCTTACAACACTAACAGTTTGATGTTTCCTGATGTAGTTCATCTTTACTTATGAAGCAATAAACAACTATACAATCCTTACAATCAATACTTACTTTGTTCACCTATTCTAATCAACACATAAAACACATGATGGAGAGATAATATTAGCTCCCCTTGCTTCAACAATTCCTCTCAGATCTGTAGGTCCATATTTCAGACCTGTAGCAATCAATTTTAGAGTTCCATCCACCATCAACACCTTAAGAGTATGATATTTTTTCACAAACTTATGGTCTTCCCTTTAGCTTTGCAAGATCTTATTTGTTAACAAAAAATTTTGGTTGATGATTTTCACTAACTCCCCTAGTACCTTGACAAACCTGTACCTTATCATCAGTATGTTATTGTACTTTTTCATAGTGTACTTGATTGAAATCATTTCAAGTCCCACAACCTTTCTAGTTCCTCTTTCTCAAAAAAATTGTAAGCATTTAGCCTCTTCCTAAGCCTCATGCATCACCTTAAGATCCATAAGGTATTATACACATATCCAACTCTATTTCAGCATTGTTTACTAGTTCGATGATAGATTTGGACCAGACTTACAAAAATGTAACACAATAGTAAACTATCTTCTATATTATTTCATACGGGACACCGTACAATTATATAGGGATGATACTCCTATAATTAAGGAGGTTGTTATAAAAAAACATCCCTCAATTATTCTCGTAACCAATGTATGTAATATTGTTACAACCACAACAATTACAAACAACCCAAATAATAATATAACCGTAAGTATAATTTACTTTACGGTAAATATAAAATACCCCTCTAATGTGAACACTAAACAATGATTTCCGAACATTCCCCCCCCCCTTAGTGTTTACATGGGAAGAAAGCACATCTCTAGAACTGGAAACAAAATCATATGCCTTCGCATACTTTTAGGTCTGCATATGTTGGCTTAGATCTTGTTATCTGGATCTTGCTGCACATGACCTATCCCTTACCGGATGATCACACCTCCAACAATATACCTAAATATGCGAACTCAACAGTTCACACTTTCAATTCCACTGAATGGTCTTTCACCGGCCGATCGATGAAGAAGTTCAACAGTCAAAGAATCTCAGCAGTCATAAGATCACTCTAGTTTAGCTGCCCTCCTATACAACTATTCTCAAATTCTAAAATGCACATTATTCTCATTTCAATCAAAACAGGGGAAGGAAACCACACACCATTTTGATCTACACACACCACACAACTGAAATAATATAAAATAGTGCCACCGAATCTGAATGTGGCCCTGTCGTTGGTGACTGACGAGAGGTGTTGATCGCCCTCATTCCTTTTTTGCCTCCGACTTCCAATGTTATGGTGCTACCTCAGCCTAATTTGGATATGGAGTTCAGAAATTTCCATATTAGGTTTATCTGTATAACTTCCCCCCCGCAATGTGAAATCATTTATTTTCCAGACGTCGGGTAACACTAAAAATGCATCTGTAAGCTAAATTTTTATTTATTATTTTTTGGACTTTTGACTCTGACTCCGACTCAGAATAAAATTTTGGCGAGACACTCGAAAATGATACAAATTTTACAAATTACCTAATGATGGCCTATAAACAAAAGATACTAAGTATTAAAACTCATTACCATACATTGGACTGCACATGGCAAACAATGAAAGAAACTTGGGTATAAGCTGTTTGTGATATAAATGTGAAAATTAGGTGCATGCATGTTAACTTACTGCTTCCAAGTTTTAGATGTATTTATCCAAAGCACGAGATATGATTTAGAATGTGTCTCAGGATGACACGTGGGATGTAATATTTTATAGTCTGGGGACATGTTGGTAGTAGAAATAGGTGCAGATTTCACACATATCTACAAACATTTAATTCGGACCTCTGTGCGAAATAGTGAAATGCCGGTTTTTGATCAATCTTGAAGGAAGAGCTTCGTGTTGGAGACAACAGAGAAGATCAAAAAAATTGTGATGGATTGGTATTTATCATGCCAATATCACTACGTCATCAATTCAATTCTCCTCAACCTACGTAGCTGTGGAAACACACATATTTCTATATTTTGTATCAATGTTTATTCTTATAATCGCTCACACTTCTCTTCAGACTATCTTGTATTCACTGAATGATTGATCACAAGATAAATAGACACAGACTATATCGAATGATGGATCCTTGATGATTCATAATCCATGTATTTCCATGCCTAAAATTGAAGTGTGGAAGATACGCAGACTATGTTTTTAGAAGAAACACGTCCAAATGTAATGGAATCCCGAATCCTTGGATAAATCTCATCGCTCAGGGAAATATATAAAGAGACCTTGCCCTTACAAATATAAATTATGCTTCCATTACAATGACCCCTCTCTCATAAACACACTCTGATACCAGATGATAAATTTGGACCAGACTTACAGAAATGTAACACAGTAATAATATATATTCTATATTATTTCATACTACACACTATACAATTATATAGGGATGCAACTCCTATAATTAAGGAGGATGTTATAACAATTCATCCCTCAAAATATTCCCATAACTAATTTATGTAATATTTTTCCAGCCACAACTATATTACAAAGAACCCAAATAACAATATAACTATAAGTATAATTTACTCTATGGTAAATATCAAATAGCCTTCTAATGTGAACACTAAACAATAATTTTGTAACAAGAGTGACATGCCTCAGACTGTGATTTCTTTACACTCAGTTGTATTCCTTCATCGGCTCTTGAATCCTCACTATAGCCTTACACAACTTAGTAATTCTCTTGATCTCTTTGAGATCTTGTTTGAGAAAATTATACATATCAAGAGCAACCATGTACAGACTTGATCCACTATATACCAACTGAAACATGATGTTTACTCTTCATAGTTTTGACAATGCAATGCATTTATTCACACCATCTTCATGGGACATAACCATGTTTAATATACCTTAAGCATGAAACAAGGATATTGACATCACACCTAGCATTATGTAATTGACAAGCATACATGATAAGCACCTTTTCTCGTATTTCTGAGTCTGTTGAACTAACAAAGAGTATTAGTTCTTCAAGCTTCTTAAGATGAAGTTGAGCATCTATGTTTATGACCACCTTGGTAACACCTTTTGAAGACAACAAACTAAATGGATTTTAAAACAATACTAACATCATGTTTTCAATTTGCAAGAATTTTATCACATTTGAATCATTCATACAAACACTAATTTTGACTGTGACACTCTTATGAATTAGACATTTATCTTGCATTTGATAAGTTGTTCTTATGACTTAACCAAGAGCACCTAAGAATCACCTAGCTAACCTCTTTGAACAATTTAAATACTTGAATTAATATTCACAAAACATTGTTTTTATACTTTCTTCATGTTCAACCTGAGGGGACACCTAATTCCTTCATGGACTGATGTGATACAATAAATGATTCAACTATAGTTCATGATGACTTGACATTTCAAGTACATACTTTAGAAAACTCAGACTCTTCATGACCTCGGGACTATTTAAACTTTCTTGTACAGAATTCAATAAACATAATACAATTTGAGAGACACTATGACCTCATTATCATTACAATATGATCCTTTGATACTCATTATTCATCATTTGAAATATGAAAAAATTGACTCATCATACCTTATATATTACTATAGCCTTTATAAGATGATGCAACTTTCATTCTCCCATTGAGGAGCTTGAAAACAACCACTCTTATATAGGGTTGATTATGTCCTTTTCTTATATACAAGACTTGATGTTATCTAATGTTCTTTGATGTATTGATGTTCCCTGAGTAGGCTTCATGCTTGCTCATTAATCCCTTGATACTTTTTGCTTCTCCTTCATACTGAGTTGTACCTTCACATGGTAGGCTTATAGAAACTACATCTTTTCTTATTAACAACAACATGACACTTTCTTCTTGGATACTATCATGAATTTTGTACAATAAGATAAGTACACACATATTCTTCACATCTAGCCTAATTAGTTTAGACTCAAGTATACTTTGTGCAGACCTTGAAAAAAATTCTAAATTTTAATCCTTTCATAACTTTATACTTGAGGACTAGGATTATCACAAACCACTATAACCTACTTGAATGGAGCTAGATGAGATGATTGAGGGAAAACCATATAGGAACATGATCTCTAGATACTTTTAATAGCCTTACAATTTTTGAAGACTTCTCATACCTCTATAAAAACTAAGGAGGATGAATGTTTTGATCAAATAAGTCATGAACTTTAAGTGACTGGTAGAATGAAGACTCACTTGGGAATCATCTTTGGCAACAGATACCTAGTGATAGATAATACACTCTTTCCTTTTCTTGGAAAATCAAGCAAGACCTTGAAACACTCTATAAAAATAAAATGTCTAATATCAGACCTTGAAAAGGTATATAAGAGCATGAAAACATTGTTCTTTACATGGATGAATAACTATGACCTCCAAGAACATTACAAAGATCAAAGTTGCATATAGACTTTGAGAAAGGTATTGAACAAACATACATTTTGACTAATCATACTTTTACAACATGAGAAGTCTTTAATCAACACCTACTAATGGTAACTCGACTTTAAGAAAACATCATGCTTCTTTCAAGTAGTAAAAGATCTGTTATAACTGATAGATAATTAAATATAAATGTTAAATAATTTATTTAATTTTAACTATGAAGGGAAATGAGAGGGGTAAGGTACTTATCCTAATTTTGATTATCCCAAAGTGATTTTGGCCTAGATAATGTGATGGATCAGGAGTACAGACCATCCCAATCAGGCTCAGAAAAATGTAGAGATGCTCACAATGCCTGGAAACAGGTGCCTGGGAAAGGATAGGAGCACCCGTGGGCACCTAAGACCTTAGTGTGGGCACTGGAGTCTACATAAATGGTCAGAATTGGTTCCAATAGTGTCGCTAGGGCTTCACACTTGTTCAATTTTTGGTTTCCTTTATGTCACACTTGGATCGCCAGGGTACCTGTAAATTTACACACAAATATCCTCCTGCAAAACCCTAAAAAAGACATCAAATCCTAAAAAAGAAAGATGCAAAATGAGGGGTCTGACTATCCTCAACTGTCACAATGGTGAACTTACGACTGAGTATTGCACTACATCTCAGAACCAATGTAGTTCTATGTGCTTGTGTGTGTAATAGTTCTCCTAGGTCACCCTCACGCTAATGACACCAAGATAATAGGTGGCATCTAGATAAAATAAAAATGTGTGGATGGAATAGAATGAACTCCCCTTCGATATGTAGTGTGTATGTAGAGTAATGTGCCCAAATTCAGTCCCTTGAGATATGTAGATAGATAACCCTTGATAATAATTGCACATACATATAATGGTATGTATGTTGTGTTTATATAGGGATCTCTTGCTTGAATTTCGACACTAATGACCTGACATGTTGACTAGTACCTCAGGATATGAGAGGGAAAACCAAAAGGATAGACCTTAAATGTTAAAAATAAGATCAAACATAAAGAGGACATGCACGCCCAAGATGGACCCAGGAGTGCCTGACGCTAGTGTCCAGTCCTGGGTGCTAGTGTCTAGAGACAAGTGACAACAAATGAGTGAAGACTGACTAACATGGATCCCTGTGACCTGACTAGAACTGGGTGTATGAGTGACAAGTGTGAAAGATAAAAGTAATAGAAACCAAAAGAAAAGTGGATGGACTATGGAATGGGTCACCAGTGAATAATTTTCTTACGCAAGATCCATATATAAAACAACATACTTTGTGGTATAGTAAATAGTAGTAAGTGCATTATTTTGTGTCTACATTTCAAGGGGACTTTATGTTGGTGAGAAAAAGCTCGATAACATAAATAGATAGAGATGGTTGATACCTGAGAGAAGTACAGAGAAGCCCATGTTAACAGAAGTACCCATACGATGTGGTACAAGTATGTGTTGAGTGAGAACACATAGGATGTGGTCAAACCATGGATCGATCATGTTGATCCATGTGGAATAACGTGAGACGTGGGACCGTTATGAGGAGCATCTAAGTGAGATTGATGATTGTGATGTTGAATGATTGGATATTTCATTTTTTCATTGATAAGATGTGTTGGGGTAGACAATGGAGTGATCACTTCCCAACCTGATTGTGTGTACAAAAAATGGAAGGATTTGGGTGTCCTGCCAATAGAGGAAGAGTGTAGATAGAGAGGTAACCTAGTTTTACTCTCCAACTTTAACTACATCCTCAAAAGGTCTAGCCATACAGATAAAAAAAACACCAGTATTTTTTTCATTTGGATCCACTTTTTGTTTCGATCAAACGTGAATAACCCATATAGGAGCAAAATAGGAAAGGAAATGACATCTCATTTCCCCCACTCTAGGGGTGTCACTTAATGTGTATGTTGGACCTGGCATCCATGTTAAGGTCATCTAATGAAGTAGTCACAAAATGTAGTCAATAACTTCCCATGTTAGCGTCATCTGGGAAAGTGGTGATATAACTCCCAAGTTAGGTCATCTGGGAGGATAAATACATTGCGGTGTGTTGATGCTGATTGATGTGATATAGGTAGGTAGAATTTTCATATGTTATCGAGATTTGAATGTATGTGATTGATTTTCATTGGTTACTCATGGAGATATTTTACAGAGTTTTGTGGTGCCCCATTTAGGTCATTAGGGGGAATTACCATAAAGTGGTGTGAAATGTCAAGTAATGTATGAGGAAATTTTGAAAATGAGGAATTAGAAATGTAGAATGATCACATAATGGTGTGAGGGGAATTATAGGGTGAACCCAATTGTATGCCCCCTTTTGGAAAAAGGGGGAGTGATGATGAGAATGAACGTGTGATTACGAAAGTAAAAATGCGTAAAGTGATGTAATGGCCATGGAATGTATGATAGATATCGGGCAAAAGGTGTATATATCGAGTGGAAACAATGTTCAATGAAATATAGTGTTGTGAAATGTGTACGATGAGATAGTAGTTCCATGAACTCTAAAAATAATGATGTACCAATGATTGGATAGGAATCAGAGTAAGGTGGTGGTTCAAGATATGCTTGAAATGCATGTGCAATGTGTATTAGTTCAAAGGATAGGTGTGAAACATATGACTATAGCATGTGTAAGGAATATGAGAGTTACTATAAATAGTAATGTGAAAAAGTGAATAGGAAATTCATTTAATTATTGTGTGAGTGTACATTTTGAGCTCTGGGTGTGATAAAGATGCCTCAAGTGAGAGTACCAGGATTGAGTCGGTTTTGCTAGATATGGGTAGGCAGATGTGGAAGTCACGTATGATAGTTGAGCTAGTAAGTGTGATTTTTTGTAGATCAAAAAATGTGTTGATATTAGTAAAGATATTTATGAATTTTGGAAAAAAATCCAAGTTTTTGAGTTTCTCAGCATTTTGGACTTGGACAAGAGGTGAAGGTGCTAATGACCTTCAGGACAATGAAAATCCTAATGCATGGGTGCCAGTGACCTGCTCCTAAAAGCACCCTAGTCCTAGCTCCTAGGCGGTAGCATCCTAGAAGGCTTGGGTTGAGCCCAGATGTTGTAGATGTGAAAATTGATGTTATTGATGTTATAGGTAGGTGTGTGCATATACATAAGGTATTAATGGGTTGTAATGTGTGTTTTTGTGTTGTGTAGAGGGACATAACATTCGAGAGAGTTAAACATGGTGGTCCACCATTTGAATACATTGCTAGGATTGGGGTTATCAGATGATGAGTGGGATGTTCTAGAACTTTCCCTGCAGCACATAGCAAGGATGGGGGATGTGCCTCATAATATGCCTATGATCACATACTTTGTGCGAGTGGTGGTGTGCAACATACTTGCACCTTTTGGTTACCTAACTAGGGAGATAAAAGTGACTCTAGAGGATGTGTATCGCATATTGTGATTACCTATTATTGGTGAGAGGGTTCAGGTGATGGGCTCACTCATGGATGATGCACAGAGGCATGATGAGGGCTTTGCAGGTGGTATTTTATGATCTTTGACCCATGCGGTTCATATTGAGGTCTCATTAGCTCTAGATTGCTATTATGAGATTAGGGAGTCCTTTTGCTTCTTGCAAAAGTTCATTGTCGTTGTGATTACTCATCAGTTGCAGTGGAGGGTAGGTGGTGTGGGCATCTTGTATAAGATTCATGACATTTTATCACTTTGGATAGAGGAGGATGACACTAGATATGTATGTGCATGATGTGTATTGGCCCACCTGTAAAGAGATCTATACATTTTACACACATGAGGACATTGGTATTGGAGCTACCACATTATTTCATGTATGGCCCTATGAGCATATTGATGATACATTAAGGCCCAGTTGGTGGACCAATGAGGAGAGTGGGCAAAGAGGCCAGATATATTTTCTAGGAGCCGATGGGTAGGTGTTCAAAAATGAGGAAGATGGATGTAGAAATACCTATAGAGTGATGCTAGATCGATGGGGCTAGAGATCATGATATGGAGGCCATATCGAGACTACAGAGGATGGTTAGAGGATGAAGTAGAGATACAATGTATACAGTGGACTATGTGGCTAGAGGATTGGTTTCTAGGGGTGACCAAGCTATTCCAGGGAGAGAGTCTCACGATAGTTTGGTATGGCCTAGGATGTTCCCCTAGAGCCATATGTATGGGTGAGGGCCATTAGGGCACCAAGGAGGGCTGAAGCTAGACTAGGGCCCACAAGAGTGCAACTAGTACCTCCTGGGGCAGACGAGGCAGATGCAGTAATAAAGCTGATATATGTGGATGATACAGGGGTGTACGGAGGCATACTCATGCATGGTGGGCATCACATCGGTGGGTAATTTTTCTTTCTATTTTTTTAGATGTGGTAGGAGCATCACGCAGGAGGAGGAGTGGAGGGGAAAGCACATGCCCCTGATAGCGTAATAGCAACATAAGTAGATTGTGAGTATTTGTATACTGATGTTTATGGTTTGTTATTTGGTTGTATAATTTTCATTGTTGGCTAATGTTTGATCTATGGATACAGTGATGTGTATTAGTCATTGATTATGGAAACATCCATCCACACGTTGACAAAGAATGTGCCCACCGATGTACTCATAGGTGGTGGTATGATAGAGCATGTGAATGGTATCACAGGGGTGAGTATGCACACTTATTTGATCCAATGGCATTAGTGGTGGTACGTGTATTATATTATTGAGTGAGAGCGAGATGAGGCACGAGAGGAGACACAGTGAGCTAGAGAGGCTATGGGAGGAGGTCCCTTAACACATGGGATGTATTTATGTGGTTTGTTGGAGCTACAGGGACATTTTGTGGAGTAGTCGACTATTTAGGTGACATTATTGCATAGGCAGGTCGAGAGATATAGGGGCCACGATCAACAACAAAATTGAGTGGTGAAGCCTCTAGTTTTAGATCTCCTGAGTTGATAGATAGTGATAGTGATGATGATATATGATATGTACTGATGTAGCGATGTATGGGGGATTTCCCCCCAATGATGGGATTTTTGTAACTATAATTTTGATTATATGTATATATGGACCATAGGCATGGGCATATTGTGCTTGATGTTTTATTGATATGTGATGTGATGATTTGGTATGCGTATGTTGATGTATGATGTGTTGATTATTGTCTTATATTCGATGTGTGATATTGTGATTTTGTTTTACTTATATGATTGGAAATGCGTGATGGTTGATGATGATTAATGATGAGATAGTGTATATGATTATAGATGATCGTATGTAGTGTGATTGTGATGTGTAGATAAATGATGAAAAAAACTGACTATGTTTTGATGAAGTAGAATGATAATGTGAAAGAGTATGTGAATGAGATGGTTGTAATAATTGTGTGTTAGTGTGATGAAGAGGGGGGTGAGAATAATATGTAATTATAGATGATAAGGTTCATTTATATAATACCCCTCAGTAGTCAAGAACAAACTTTAAAGCGAGTGTGTCATTAGGAAGTTGATATGATAGTGTACTGCTAGATAAATATGATTGATATAATGTGTAGCGTATGTGAAGTGCGATGATAATGAGGTTCTTATTATAACATATCCGTCAAAAATCATGTAAGAACCATAAGAACACGAGTGTGTTCATTGGGGGGTAAGGTGATATAAATCACCTACTAGAATCCAAGCCGGCGTGGAGTGGTGGAAAAATGTGGGGCAATAAAGCAACATGAGTGATGAGCCAAATTGAATGTTATGTGGAATGTTGTCAATGATGGGGGATGGAGAAATGGAAAGTGAACTGCCATGGATGAGGAAGCTAATGTGTAGTAGTAGTATGGTTATAGATGAGATGGTGCAATGGTGGAGGATGATATGGAGAATGCATGCTAGTGACATATGGTGGTGGACGAATAATGACCTTAACACTAGATGAAGGAGACAATCAACTGGAGTAACAACATGCTTGTGTGGGAGTGGAGACATAGACCATCACAAGAGTGAGAGCCAAAGGAAATGAATCCCTTATCCTTTAATTGTCGTAGTCGAAGGTCACAACAATCATTTTTGACCATTGATACATGATAGTTGCAGTAAGGTCGATCACACTGGTGTTGTAAGTGATGAGGTGGATGATGTTAATTAGAAGGTAAACAAATCAAACTCTTTTCAAGCAAGGTACACAACACACCATGAGTTCTAGTGTGATGAGAAAAGTGTAATGGATCCCGTGAAGGAGATGTAAAGGCCTGAGGTGGAGCTTGATGCAACGGAGGAGATGAATAATGCTTATGCAATGGATAAGATTGAACTTTCTTGCGAGGTGGAGGAGATGGAGACCTAGGAGGATCAATAACAGATGGAGTGGAGAAGAACTAGATGGTATGGAAATAATAGCATGATAGGAGGAGGATCTATGACATGTGTAATAATGAGATCCTATTCTAAATCAATGACCTTATAGCATAAGAGTGTGAATGATTCACATGTAGCATATTGCAAGCATTGTTTTAAAGCGGGAATCAAGCCACAAAAAAAGATGAATTAATTTCTAGGTCAATGGAATGGAAGACTAACTGATGCATGCAAGCATTGAAGGGTAAAATGTAATCATTAATAGGTTCTATTTTTCCTTGATGTAAGCTAGGTAGATGATCATATGTGACTATAGGGACATTGTTGAGTATAAAGCATTGAAGGAAGGCTTCTTCCATCTCACAATAGGTACTAATAGACCAAAATGGTAAATGTGTGTACCATTGGAGAGTGTCATCAGTAAAACTATGACGAAAGGCTTTTACCAATAATCAATCATTAGAATAAGAAACCATAGCTAGACAATAATGCTTAAGATGAAAATATGGATTTCCAGTACCATCAAAGCATGTAAATGTAGGCATAATTGAAATCCCTAGGAAATGTTGAATTGTGAATCTTTTTTTCAGAATAGGGTTTCCATGCAAAGAATTGTTATCGATAGAAGCATAATAGGATTTTTTTCAAGTGTGAGAGATTGAACTTGAGATTGCAATTGTAAAACAACATGCATGAGTGATAAGATGTCATATGAAGGAATGAAAACAAATGGGAGTAGTGTATTGAGTGGTTGAATTTTTCCATTATGAGTGATCATGGGGATATCAAGAGAAGAAATTGAAGATGCTGATGCTAAGGGAACACTAGGTGTAGGTGCCAAAGAAGTAGCATGCAGTGAACCACATGGAGTGTTGATAGAAGTAGTAGGACTAGCATTGATAACATTATTAGGAGATGAAGTGATAGAAAGAGATGATTCATGCATGCTACTAGAGATAATCTTAGAAGAATATTAGAGCAGAATGGAGAGATTTCACATTCAACAATATGTAAAGAAGTAGAATCATTATTAGTATGTGTATCATCAACATCAGGTAGGGATTTAGATGCAAGGATTTCATTAAGCGTATCATCAACATATAATGAAGGAGGAGGAAAACTAGTATGCATGCATCATAAAAACATTTTCATAATATGTAAGGAGTATGAGATGTAACTATAGAATCATCCTAACTAGTATGAGAAACAACATCATGCACATGTTTATTTTATGTTGGTTTTTAGCTAAAACATTATCATCAAGGTTAAGCATAAAAATAATAATAACATCATATAAGTTCTCATTAGAAATTAAAGAAGGTGGAGTGTGGCTGATTGAATAACAAGGTCTACAACCAGAAATCTTTTTAGATTAGAAACAATGTTAATAGTGGAATGATCAAAGCTAGTAGGCACATTGCATTCATTAGATAATAGCTTGTCTTTGAGTATCATCTAGAAGAATAACATTTTGATATAGAGTGGTAAGTTCAGTGATATGGTTGTTTCATCATAGATAGGATTAATACTCACATGAGGCATGACTAGCCTAGGAGGAGAAGATATATCCTTAGCCATTAGGGTTTTAGTGGATCCTAGGGAAAGAAGTTCAAAGCTACGGGTTCACCATAATGATTTAATAAAATTATATATTTTATTAAAATCTGAATGCAAAGATCTGATATGACTAATAAACAATGAAATATAAATGCTAAACAATTTATTAACTTTAACTATGAAAGAAAATGAGAGGGGTAAGGTACTTATTTGAATGTCACTTATTCCGAAGTTATTTTGAACTAGAAAATGTGATGGTACCGGAGCATAGACCATCGTAATCGATCTTATAAAAATATAGATATGCTTACTATGCTTGGACATGGGAACCTAGGAAAGGATAGGGGTTCCTGTGGGTTCCCAAGACCTCTCTGTGGGCACTGGAGTCTGCAAAATGGTCGGAACCTTATTCCGAAAGTGTCACTATGGATATGAACTTGTTCTCTTTTGGTCACCTTTATGTCACATTTTTATCGCTTTAGTACTGTAAATCTACAAACAAATATTCTCCATGCAAAACCCTTAAATAGACATAAAATCCTAAAAAAGAAAGATGCAAAATGAGGGGTCAGACTATCCTCAGCTGTCACAATGGTGAACTTATGACTGAGTACTACACTATATCTCAGACCCAATATAGTTCTATGTGATTGTGTGTACAATAGTTCTCCTAGGTCGCCCTCATGCCAATGACATCAAGATAATGAGTGGACAATAGCTAGATAAAATGAAAATATGTAGATGGAATAGAATGAAATCCCCTTCTTATGCAGTGAATATGTAGAGTAATGTGCTCAAATGTAGTACCTTGAGATATGTAGATAGATAACCTTTGATAAGAATTTCCCGCCATTATAATGGTATGTATGTTGTGTTTATATAGGGATCTCTTGCTTGAATTTTGACACTAATGATTTGACATGCTGACTAGTACCTCAAGATATGAGTGGAAAAACTGAAATGACCGACCTCAAATGTAAAAAATAAGATAAAAAATAAAGAGGACATAGGAGCTAGGATGGACATGAGCTCTTGGCACTAGTGTCCAGTCATGGGCGCTAGTGTCCAGAGGCATAGTGACGAAAAATGAGTGAAGACTGACAAACATGGATCCCTTTGACCTGAATAGAACTGGGTGTATGAGTGAAAAATATGAAAGATAAAAGTAATAGAAACCAAAAATAGAAGAAGATGAACTATGGAATGGGTCACTAGTGAATACTTTTATTACACAAGATCATATATAAAACAACATACTTGGCGGTATACTAAATAGTAGTAAGTGCATGATTTTGTGTCTACATAAACATACATGATGCATCTCATACACTTTTTCTATCACATCTAGGGAAAAAAGTTTTTTTTGTATTTCATTAGGCTTGTCTTCTTTCTTCTTGACTTGATCACCACCTTTTGATGCCTTGTTTGAACTTACCTCCCCTATGAATGTTGTTGATTCCTTCTCATTTCTATCATCGTCACATGTTGTCTTCTTGTCATGATTTTCCTCTTCAGACCTAGATTTAGGTTCTTTGATCTTATGCTTATGCTTAACAACCTTATTTTCAATGGTTATCTCATATATGACTAGTTTAGGCTCATTCTTAAGATTTATCTTCATTTTATAAATCTTCTTAACTTTCCCTTTGAATGCTTGAACTTTATTATTGTTCCTAGGAGGTTTATTTTGATAACAATGCTTTGAAAATGTCTGAAGTGCATGACAATTGAAGCACACAACATAATTCTTGCCTCAAGGACCTTCATTTCTCAAATTTTGACTATATGATTCGTAGAGACAATACTTAATAGTATGACCCTTCTCTTGACAGTTGGAGCATACTTTATTCCTTGTTCTCTCATCTTTGTTATCCCTACAAATATGTTCATCTATGACATGATTTCTACACTCATTGGCTCTATGTCCAAAATTATAACAAATAAATAAATAGCCATTAAAGGATATTTTATACCTTGATGCATTAGGTTGCTTGACTGAGTTAGGCCTTCTTGAATTTTTCTCCTTGGCCTTCTTCATGTTTTCTTGTTTGCTTGGACCAACTTTTTCATCTTCACGCTTCTCCACAGTCTCTCCTTATAAGCCTAGTCTTGTCTTGTCTCCTGTTTCTCTTTGATTCTCCAAAATTCCATTAAGAAATTCTAAGCTCTTTTCAAGTTTTCCATGCATCTTTAATCTTTTTTTTCTTCTTCTATTTCATCCTTTAAGATTCTCAATTCTTCTTCATTTCTAAGGCAAGCATCATCTTTTTATTTCAGGGATTTTGACACATTATCAACTAGATATTCCATCTCTTTGAGGGATTCACCGTGTTCAGATTACATATACTTGATTTCCTTCTTCAATCCATCAATCAGGGACTCGGTAATCTCAAACTTAATTTTAAGAATTTATTCAGCTAGTTTACCTATGCTTGTGCTTTAAGGATCTCCTCTAAGCTGTTAAAATTGTTCTAAGAGGACCTCGCTATGATACCAATTTTTCGAAAATGTAAGAACTGAGAGGGGAGGGGTGAATCAGTTCTTCTCAAAACTTTGAAAACTCTTCATAAACTCAATAATCTATTCAATTTAGATCACCATTAACCATGAGAAACTAACAACATTCAAACATGAGTAAGGAGTAAAAAACACACATGAACACAAGGTCTAATGTGGGAAACCATTCAAGGGAGAAAAACCCACTAAAATCAATGCACTAGTGTGGAAAAATTATCCTATAAAGATTAAAAATATTTCAACTGTTGAGCATCCACTAAACTTGAAGCAACTACTCTAATAATTTAGTCAAGATGCTACTTGATCTTTAACAATCTTCTACTTGCAAGGAAGCTACAACTCCCAATATTTTAGCCAAGCTACTACTTGACCTTCTGCAAGCTACAACTTACAAGGAAGCTTCAACTCTTTATTTCTAAACCACAACTTAGAATTTAAGAATATGTTTTGTTCACCTTCCTCTAGCTGTCTCACACAAAAAATTGTGATCTCTGATTCAACTCTTCTATCTTCTCTTTTCACCTTTCTTCTCATCTTGATTCATCTCATTTCTCGTCCCCTTCATCTACTGAAAAACTCTATCATAGAAGGATTATTTCATGCCAAAATTCTTATCATGCTTCTCCCCTTTTATGAAACCCTCAAAAAACCCACTCTCTCATGTATATAACCTGATGTAAAAATCGCAGTCATGAAGGAATTTTATACTCTCCTTGATCCACCTTGTTATTCATGTCCTAGTTTACTTCAACACATGGTCATCAACTAAAACAATTCCATACACATTTAGGCACAAAAATACATGAAGATAATATTTCTTACACTTCACCTTCCTTACTTATTTGCCCCTTTAACTTCTTGACATTTCAACTCGTACAAAAGTGTGGATGACATCATCTAAAGATGATGTAAACTCATCATTTCCTCTAAAAGTATGTCAAATGCAAAATTAGACCTTCCATAAGTTTTCATAACAGTCTTAGAACATATGAGAATCATGAGAACACTCTTGGACTTGTTACACGTTATGACATAACTGAAAATGTTCTCATTATAACCTAACCTGACATCTAACATCTTTGAATTGTAACAATTTTTAGTCCTTTTATCTTTTTTCCAACGTACCAATTTTGTCTTGTAGCTAATGAAAACATACACCAAGTATTTGAAGCATGCAAGCATGTTACACAAGCCTCCTTCTTTCTCTATACCTTCTTGACTTGTTTGTAAACTCACTATTTTAAATTCAACCTTCACATCTTTCCATACACAGTCATGGAGGACCAAACATTTATAGTCACAAGGATGATCAACTACCAATGATGCATGCAATTTCAAGACCTTTTAAAACTTGGAGAGAATATTTTAAGACCTCTTGTTCATCTTCAAATTCCTAGGGTAGTTATATCATTCATCTTTCACATCATACAACACTGATTGGAATGAGGTACTAAATGGATTTCAAGCATAGAAATTATGCCTTCACAAAGTGAGTTGTTTCATGCATTCAAACTCATGTTCATAACTCCAAAGACACTTTTTTAGAAGGTTGATGCAAAGCATCTAGAAACTTTACACACACTTCCAATAATATGGATCAAATAACTTATTCCAATTCAGTCTATATCTTGCAAAATGTGTCTTTTCCTTTAATGCTAGGGAGAAAAAAAGTTGTACAATATAAACTATGAGCTTATAAAAGTGACTTTAATGCTCCATTCAAGATTACTACCTTCTACTCCACTTAAATAAACCATCGCAGTCCTTGAAAACCACAAAAATAGATCAACTTACTCCCTTTTGCAAAAATTACCTATTTTGGCTTCTTGATAACATTGATCATGGAATGGACTAGGTTATACTGATCCACTATGTCTCTTAGGAAAATGATGATATATTTGATTACCCTTAACTAGGATATAAGTGTGGGTAAATTTTTTTGATCCAACTCATAAAAAAACTACTACCTCCTTTGTAACCTCTCCTCAAGCTTGGTCAGTCCTTACTAACCCTGCCTCAGTTCAAATCCCATTTTATCTCTTGATTAGGTAATTTAATTTTTTAACTAGATAGTATTTGGGATACCCATTAACCCTAAGACTCCATGTACAAAGTTTTATAACCTTCTCCTTTGAAAGAATTTTCTAAAACTCACAATTTGGACTTCTAGCTAGACCTGCCATAATTTGCTACAATACCTCTAGTAAACTATCAATAAAATCTCCTTATTGTTACCACATTTTTGCAAATTTATTTTTTAATATCAATTTAATACCCAAGAGGGTGATTTTTACAAATTTTGGGCTCTTGATTCGAAGCGGAACTCTATGAAATACTCAATTCTCTAAACCCCTAAGGGTTGTCTATAGGAGGCCCAAGAGTGGAGTTTTAGCTTCCAAATTTGAGTGGATCAATATTCCAACCCTCATACTTTCCTGGGAGATATATGCACACCTACACAAGCTTCTAATTCTACCAGTAGAGGTTATTATCTTTTTTAATGCTGGGATTTGGTCTCAAGACTCTGCACAATACGTGAGATCAGGAGGTTCTTCTCAGTCATGGTCTATCCTACTAATCTAGGGTCATCTTAATATATGTACACTTCGAGTAAGGGTTAGGAAATTATTCCAAGTTCTTAGAAATTTACTAAACTCAAGGTCCCCTTCTTTTATGTTATAATCTCTTCAATGAAGAACCAAAACACCTATACTCACTATGGTCTGTCATTGAGTTCTCAGTTGTCTTCTTCTAAAGCCCTTCCAATGTCTAAGCCTCGTGACTTAACACCTCAATTGGGTTCTTTTCACTCTTTTCAACTAGTTAAATTTCATGATCTACTAAGATAAATTATTCCTTCTCAATCCACACTATCAAATACACACAGATTCATGAACTCCTCCAAGACTGTACATATACAAGTTCAAATAAAATCTGATTTGGAGCTCCAAAAACTTTTGTATTGATTGATCAATGAATTTCATAGCTTCAAGAGTGGGGTTTACATCCCCTTCCTTAATTTCTTGAGTGTAACTGCCATTGCAGTCTCATGATGGTAGTGTAGTGTAAGTTACACATAAGAAGAGTTAAAAATCAGTGAGGGAGCTACAAAGAAAAGGAAGTTACAAATTTCTTGTCATGAACCATGATGGAGCTCACCAAAAACCATGATTACACACCTCTAAAGGACTTATCACACCTACTAGACCACCTTCATTTTCTAAGGAAGCAAATAATGGCTTAGAAAAAATTTAAAATTTCAAACTAAGAAAAATGGAGGGAAACCTCCATATTCAAATCCTAAACCTCTATAGCCTACATGGACCATTTAATGACTCTTAAGACAACCTAAGGTACCTAAAAACCAAAAATTGATGATGCACATCCTATATTATTCCTAATAGTGATTCCCCTGCATCAAAGGTGCACGTCCATGGGCATCTCATCAGGTCTATAGTTTGCATCATTCTAAGGTATATCAGTTCACTTTACATGTATTCTTTAACCTTTTCACACTTGATCTTGAGTTACAAGAACCAGTATTGTTATTGATGACTTTAATCACTTCAACCTTGACTTTCATGCCAAACTAACACCTTGGAAACTTCACATGAGTCCTATACTTCCCTTTCAAACACTCATTTTCTTGGGTTGAGTGGAGAAATGCGCATTTGTAACTGAGTTTCTTAACCTTTATTGACATGGTAACTAGGATTGATTTGGTCATTTGAACTATACTCTTAAATAACTTCACCATGTTGAGATATGTGCTTCAAAAATTCACGTTGGAACTATTTCAACTATTCATGCCAATATTGGACCCCTACAACAAGTATTCTCATCAGGTCTCTTTCAAATCACATGACTGGTTTTTTCATGTTTGTTTCTTTAACGGTAGGCTTCTTTGAGTGACATGGTTCACCAAAAATATGCAAATAACTTACTTGACTCACCTCATGGACTCTTAGAAAAAATCCTAAGCTTTCTCTCAAACTTGATCTTACACCATTAAGTCTTCTTTACAAGATTGTACAGTCAAAATATTGTAAAATAGAAATGTTTCATTACTATAGAGTTGCACCTGAAGTATGAAACCAATGAAAACATGATCTAGGAGGAGTCATTCATGATCTTAGACCATCAATTTTGCATTTCCATATTTTTTGAAGGAAAAACACTCCATAAATTTCCTATCACTCTCAAAGGAGGGTTTTGAGCAGCTTACCTTATTAGGGAATGTTCATAAAGCTTAAGGAACCATTTTAACTCATTCCACTTGTTGATTGTTCTTGACTTCATGCTCCATCACTGATGAATAGACCGGGACACCATACACAAGTTTAATGTACTATTGAGCACTAGAAACTTGACCCTCGAATGGAATATAGACATTCTAAGAGCTCGATAGCACTAAAAACTTCATAACTTGAAAATTCTTCTTCATGTTTTCTTGAAAATTTGTCTACATCACTAGAACAACTTTTAGTACCTTCCAAAATTCTCACTTGCTTATAAATAGGTTTGTATCTTCTTGACCACCATTGTTTATGCATGTTAATCTTGTTTATCCTCGAGGACAGTCATGAATAGGACCCCAACATGCCTCCAATAACTGAGACATGATATGTAGCATCATCTAAAACCTTTCTAAAATATCCCTACACAGTTATCTTGCTTGGGTTGGCCTGCCATGGCTTTTTTTTCTTCATACATCCATCTAAGCTTGCGCTAGGTCCTTGAAATAGGCCTAAATGAGCTTGATACAGCTCATAGTCCATAAACCTACACTTTTTTCATCATGCCTCTACCATGCTTCTCTATCATCCTCCTTCCTTCAGTCCACCATTCCAGGTCATCTTGTTAACTAAGCCTATTGAACTAAGCTAGTCTTACTAATTCAACTCATCCACCTTTATAGTCATGATTTTGACCTTATTTCCTCATCATATACATACTCAACCATCTAGTACATTATCTTGACAAGCTCTCACATCATCATCCTTCCTGGACACACCACTAACTCCTCAATAAGTCAAGTCTCCATTGTGTGTTCTCATGTCATGCCTTATCTTTCCTTGTCACACTCATTCAAAGCTTCCTCTAGCTCTCCTTCATCTTGCTTTGTCACTAATGTTCCCTTTACATCAATTACAACTCAACAATCATACTATTATGGGAAAATGAAAGGTTAGGAATATTTACATTTTGAAGACACTATTGGTGCATTCATTCTATATGGCTAGTAGCATGTCATGATATAATTATCTTGGGAGGCTCACAAAAGGGATAAGTAGAATACCTAAGTAGACCTAAGTTTAAGAATCCAAAGACTTGGGAAACCTTGCTAGTGCAAGTTTTATTCTTGTGGCTTCTAGTAACCCAATATTATGAAGTATACCTCCAAGTATAAGCTCTATTATTTACCTTAAATATTTCAAACCTTCAAGGTTATATTTTTGAGTTAAGGTATAACAATTGTGTGATGATATATCTGAGGGAAATTACCATAATGATTCCCTTATAAATGGATATATGACCTAACATCATGAATTCTCTTGGTTGATGACATAGAATGTGGTTGATATCATCTTCTTGTAAAATGTTTTACTAGATGGAATTGACACCATTAGTTGCAACTGTATGACATAAAGGATAAAAAGGGTATAGAACATGGAGGCAGAGTAAACATTTGGGAGAAAATGTGAAGGTTATGTGACAAGGATTTGAATGTGTTGTAGGTAGGTGTAAAGGTGATCGTAAATGGGATGCACGAATGTAATAAGGTGAAAATAAGGGGGTATTAAGGGTAGAAAAGTAGCTAAGGAAACACTGGGTGACAACATGTAACATGAATCTCTCACCAAGTGTTGCTAACCAACCCCTTGTTCTGTATTCATGCAAAGAGAAAAAATTAGTAAGAGTGAAAAATAAGGTCTATACACACACATTCACCATGCTAGAATATCTTGTCATCATACCACATGTCAGATAATGATCGTCACTTTCTTAAGGGAAGATGAAATATTTAATAATCATTTCTTATTGTAACTATTGTCACTTGTAACTTCATTTTTTGTAATCATACATGTGTAAATATTTATTGTACATTAACACTCAAAAATAATTCCTTGAGAGAATATATAGACATACCAAATAATATTTATTAGTTTTCCCTAAATATCTAGCATCAAAAGACATCTATAACTTTGGATTATTTTGTTTAGTCTAGATAAATCAACACATAAACATTCCCATTATCATCACATGAACTTTTTTCATGGTGTTATTGAATCAATGTACACATATGTACTTTCTCCTATTCTAACATTGAATAAAATTTGTATTTCCCGCAAGATTTATTTCACTTATTCAAATGTGTTGAATAGATTGATTTGTTTTAATCTTTTATGTGCCTTTTACATGAAACTAATATCTAAGCATAATTTTGTCCCTTGCACATGGCCATGGGCCATGTGATTTGGATAATGGGCATTATATATGCTCTCTTTTGTATCCCTATAAACACATAAACACAACATGATAAAGAAGGAAACTAATTTGACTCTATGTAATTCTTTAGAAAGAGCAAGATGGTTGACATCCAAAAATATCCTAAGTTAGCTCAAACCAATAGAAATCTCATTAAGGATGCTTTAGAAGCACAACACACTGAAATATTTGGCCAATTTCAATAGCTAATGTTTCATCTCAACCCAACAACATCACCTTCCTTCTTGGAGCTCGCTCACTACCATTTTTAGCTACAAAGCCCTTCCATGATCCAAGTCAATCTTGACATCCCAACATTTGATGACAAGCTTGATGCTACATCATTGGGTAAGCTCATTTGTTAAACTAAACTGAGGATTCTATTTCCTCATAAATAATCTAGAGTTTTTTATGAACCAAGGTCCCATAAGAAATATTATTTTCCTACCTACCGATGTTTGAAAGGTTTTTATTTTCAAAATATAATTTTTCCACGAGTCAAATTTCTAGGCTTGGGAAATTTTCCAAATTTTCCCAATCTAATTTTATGATTCATCTCTTGCTAGAAAATATCCATTTAATTTACAATTTTGGGATATATAATTCAAATTTCTTCTAATCTCGTCATATATTTTTAGGGATAGGAAGAGGACTATATAACCGCACACTTACCAAAATGTATACACTTTATATCCCCATAACTTGATCATATAAGCACCAATATTTTCTCAACTTTTATTCAATGACAATTTTAAGAGCCATTCACAATGTGACATAGGATGCAAGTTATTGGTACCCTTTTCAAATGCCTTAGTATCAATTTTATTTTTACCATTAAAGTAATTTAAAATTTACTTTCCTCCAATTCAACACACACACAAACACAACAAAAATAGTAATGATATGTGTGTGTGTGTGTGTGTGTGTGTGTGTGTTATATAATAGTGTGATTATTTTGTGCCAAAGAGCCACCTACATGATTTTGTGCACCCATGATGTTATGATGAATGATTACAGGGTCCTCTCCCTAATCTCTGTTATCTCAAATGAGCATCCCAAATTTGATTCCTTCATATTTCCTTTTGTACACAAGACTAAAATCCTTTCTTCAATTTCATTAGAAAAGGGTGGTTCAATATTGGTATTCTCTGTGTAACATTTTTGAAAACCAAAAGTTCCTCTTGTTTTGTGTTTCCCCTATTTTTCTCACCACCCACTGCTTCTCTTAACTTGTCCACACATCATGCTCTATTTTTCAACACAATAACATTTTTAAATTTTCTCTCTTCTACCATAGAAGTTATATATATATCATATAATTTTCATTTTAAAAATAGTTTGCACAAATGAATTTAAAATCTATTAAACCACTAAATAGTGTGCATGACTCAACTAAAAGGATTTGTAGTAGACCAAAAACACAAGCGTGTAAGTTGGATGAATCATTGTATTTGTTTGAATGATCCCTTAGGGAATGGTATTAAAATTTCATCGAGAACCTCTTGAACATGAATTTTTCTTGTTTTTAATTAGACAATGCAAATCTATTTGTCAAACCATTCCCAAAATAGCTGTATTTCTAGTTGTATATGTAAATGATCTGCTTCTCACAAGAAACAATGAAAGATACATTATAAAAAATCAAAGCATAATTGATGGAAGCCTTTAAAAAGATATATTTGGGATACCTTTATTACTATTTAGGTATTGAAGAGATTCAAAAATCAAAGTACATCTTCATCACACAATAAAAATACATTGGTGAAATTTTGAGCAAATTTGGAATGACAAACTGTAAACTACTTGGCTTGCCCATGGAAAATAATTTGAATCTAAAATCAAATGATACTTTAGAGGTTATAGATGTAACTAATTACATATATCTTATGAGCTAGGAAAAATTCACTACTAACAAGGAAGTAAAATACTAACAATCATACCTCCTCCTTCGCATTCTGTAGCAAACCTCAAAATGGGCTAGAAAACTTGGATTGAGTCCTGATTGTGTGACATGTAGGTGCTTTTCTTCGAGACGAAGCAAGGCCTTTTTGCAACAATGATCCACTTACTTTGCACCAAAGGGGTAAAAGGATTATAAATTTAGGGTGCTTTAGAATGAGGCTATTTGGGCATTAGGACGAGGCAGAAGGATGTTCTTTGCTCAAAGGATGCAAGAACTTAGACATGGCATTCAAGCTTATTCTCCGTGTCCTTAGAGGGGAGGGGTAAGGTTGTATTTATAGCATGGGGGAGTGATTAACTTAGATTAATTTAAGTAATCATGGTTTGAAAATGTGGGCAAGATTAGGTGAGTGGGGTCCACGAAGAATGGGTGAGGATTTTATTTTGGATTTTTAATTCATAAATGGAGGATTTTAGGTGAGTGGGGACCACAAAGAGTGGGTGAGGATTTGAATTTGAATTTTTAATTCAATAGTAGAAAAACATGGAGAATAATGATATGTGGTGAGAATTGGGTTTTTTTTTGGGATTTTGAAATGGATAATTAATCAAAGTATATTTGATTAATTTGAAGTGTATTTTTTTGGGAAATGAGGAAGGGGAATTAATTGATTTTGGACAGATGTGAAATTAGGGTGTACACACATATGACTCATTGAGAACCTCGTGTATTGAACATATTTAATTCTTTCAGAACACTAAATCGTAGACATTTTTTGAATGTTCCCCAAAAATCTTTCATAGATTCATGGATTAGTGGATCACTACAAGAAGGGAATCATTAAAGTCATTCAATGTATTCCAATAGTAGTGAGGTGCATACGCTAAAAATATAAGGCACCACCAAAGTGGTTGATGGCTCAATGTTCCATAAAAGTGGATTCTCATGAGCACCACCACTATGGTCAACATGTAGTCATTTCCACTATCACAGGTTACTCCAACGCTCATAAGAGTGTATCTCAAGTTAGGTTAACGTAGTGTTACTTTTATTGATTATGTTTTGTGAGTTAATTCCCTTCTGGTTCCAATGTATCTGAAGTATATTTTACTCATATGGAATAATATTTAAACTTGTTGAATTTGATGTGACCCTTAAGAAGTATGTGTTGAGAATTTATATGAGTTAGTATGTCATTTTTTTGTTAGTGTTTACTCATTTATTTTTATGATTTCAAAGCTTATGTTATTAAAACGCATAATAGTTTCATTGCAATGATCCAGTGGAGAAGTTACAAATCACATTTAAAAGTAGGTCTTATCAAGTTAGCAGGGTTGAGATTACATAGAAACAATTGTGTGACATTGGGCCCCAGTGTTGAATAAGCAAGGTTTTTACCTTCAACAAAATATTTCTAATAACCATAACATGACCAAACACATATTAAATGACCAAACATTTATTTTTAAGAGCTTATAAATACCAAGGTACAGGGCATCCAAAATTTACCTATTTTAAAAATATGCCCAGTATTTTTAAATATTTATTTACTAATCAAATTTTAAAATACATTTGGCCACCAAGTGGAACACACTTATATGCTTTGACCCTATATTTTTAATTCATATTTAGATTCCCATGTAAAAAATACAATGCAAAAAAAGGAACCTAAGGAATCGATTCATGTGAAAGTTATGGAGATCCAAAAGATTGAGGATGCATCTTGGTTACAAAAGTGACATTATCACAACTAGTTGGTCATTTTAGTTTTAAACCTTTAATACCTGGTTTTTCAACTTTTACAATAGTTTAACGTGTAACTAATTCAGGAGCATGGTATCGTAACCTCCAATCTGCATGTAGCAACAGATTTCATCAAGCCTACAAAATAATTCGCTCCTTGGAAAGTTGCATAATAGATGATTTTCCATTTTTTTACTAATCCACAAAGCTCAATTTCCTTGGCGGTTTCTCATAAATAATATATGTAGGTCTACCCATCATTTATCCATGACAAGAATTACAAGTGGTCAGGAAACACTATGGAATCTCATTTCTATTGACACTAAGTCACGCACTTGTTAGATTTTGTCCATCATATAGCCTAAGTATGTCTCCCATTATAGAACTGCATGATTGAGGCTATCAGTAGAGTAGTGTTAAAACACGTGTTTTTCCTAAGCATTATTTTGTTTAAGATTTGGAGAGATTTTCTTTTCAAGTTCAATGGCCACTGACTTGGAACATTAGATAAATAGTGATTGTCATGTTGTATGAATTCATAGTTTATCCTGTAAGAACATCCTAATTTCACTACCACCCATTAGCGACAAAAGCGTCTAGGTGTTACTGTCCCCTATGGGTGCTTTTGTGT
Organism: Taxus chinensis; assembly: GCA_019776745.2. NCBI lineage: Eukaryota > Viridiplantae > Streptophyta > Pinopsida > Cupressales > Taxaceae > Taxus > Taxus chinensis. The sequence continues at coordinate 152,129,875 of CM034150.1, read as the reverse complement.
TTTTCCTTCATTTTCTCAAATTTGAAATGCGACATCATTTTTTATCTTTTCTAAAACCTTTCTTATCACTTTGGGTCAAAAAACTTGGTTGTAAATGATGAAATTCAAACAAGGGAATCATATTTATACATGACTTACTCACTATTATTATGGGCTAGACAACTTGGGCTGTTATTGATAATCTAATATTTGGGCAAAGAAAAACATTCAAGGATTGCATATAGGCTATATTATTCACTGAATAGGAGGGGTTATTTCTAAATTTCATCTCACACATTCATCTTGGGGGAAAATTAGTTGTAGCCCACTATCTTTGTGTGACTGGAACAAGGGAAACCTAGCTTCAAGGGACACAATTCAATCACACAAACACACTAGAAATGAACAAAGTTTTAAATGTAGTGTAGCGCTCGGTGACAATCACATTGGGGTGATATTCGAGGCCATTCTGACTCAAGCATATGCAATTTCATATAATGTTTTCTTGAGCCTTTTGCATGTAATTAGAGATTTTTTTTCAGGTTTATATGCAACAGTGAGACCCTACAATGAAGTGGATGTGGTAAAGAGTGAAAGGAATAATACAAGTTCAAACCTTGAAAAGATCATAAGCAAAAATTTTGCTAGACACTAGTGCCCACTTTAGACACTAGCACCCAAGCAGTCCTGTTCTCATTTGGGTAGTCATGTCTAAAATATTTACAGACCATATAGTTTCTCAAACAAATCATATCCAAACTGTTCCACTCAATTTCCAGCCCAAAATTAACCCATATCTCTGAATATAAGCAAATTTATTCTTTTCTCCCTATTGTACATACTTGTTTATCTTTTGCATGATAGATCTTTCTTGTTACCAATGTATTCATTTGATCTCAATCCTATGATTAAGATTAAAATTCCATTAAATCACTCATATATGATGCTCAACAATGTATATTTTTTAGAATACCATAACTTGCCACGTAAGCTTGTTCTAGGACACCTTGCACATAAAGTCACATAACGCAACATAATTGCACAAAGATTACACATTCATGGTGCACACTACTTGTACATGTTTTCGATGCCTAACTCAAGACGGCATTTTTTCCCAACACCGCAAAATCATACACCGATATATGATGTACTAATAGAAGCCACCAAACACATATGAAGCCATATAACATTGTGTACTTGTGGGACCACTTCCATTTACTTCCATAACGAGGTTTGTGATTGTGATTAAGAAAATCACTTATCAACATCAAGATAGTTTATAAAGGATACATGTTGTCCTTGATCCACCTATTTCATCAAAGGACCAACATAATGATTCAACTGAGATTGATCCAATGGAAGAAACATTCTAATATTTATCGATGGTTTTGAGAAACCACCTAGGGAATATTACATAGCACCTTTCTTTCCAAAGGTATCAATTTTTATATAAGTAGAAGGGAAATGTATATTTATAAGGTATATTGATATAAGTAATTGAATGTGTGTCTTGATTTATATTAATCTTGATATATGGTGACCATCCTTATAAGCATGAGCCAAAGTTTGGTTTTGTACAAGCTTAGGAAACGTCTAGGTTGGGGAATTATTTTTAGAATTTTCATGGAGTCTCATTGAAGACTATAATTTGAGTGTAATGATGATATGCTTGGATTTTTAAATATATTTTCTTATATTTAATAGAAATATTGTCATTTGTTTCTTGTTAAGAAATTGTTCCTAAAATCTCACCTTTTTGAGGTCTACTCTTACAAGGGTTTTGTGGTGTAAGGAATCCCTTCATTGGGAACCATGATGACATCACTTAACCTTGTAAATTTCCTACACTCCCTTTGTTAAGATAATAATAACATGTTGTTTTTCTTACACTATTTACCTTGGACTCATATTTTGGTTGGAAATCATTCTCAAACATTTGTTCTTGAAATTTTTATCTACTAAAGGTTTAATTGTTCCAATATTTAAGCATGTTAGCCCCTAAAGGATTGAATTTAACATTTCTAACCACGGGAAAAAGTTCTTCAAAATATGTAAGTTTCAAATGACTCTTTTCCTTTGATAGGTGTAAGCAAGAGTTGAGAAAAGAGACATTGAAGTTCACTTTTAGGTAATTTCTTAGTCGTGTTTATAGTCGTAGTCTTGAATATCAGCACATTCTTCCTAATATTCTCATTGGTAAAAAAATTTTGAGTGATTCATGTAAAGGTAAGTTTCATGTTAATGCTAATTTAAAAACATGTTACAAAATCATCAACTAGCATGGTAAATCACATATTGAGTGTATAATCTTTAAAACTTATTGGATTTTTTTTAATTGTTGTTTGTTTTACTAAATAAAAGAGTAGGTAATTTATCATTATAATTTATTAAATCTTATCATTTAATTTTTTACTATGTAATTTAACTATAGTATTTTATTCCTTCTTTTGGAAAATGTCTAGACATAATTGTTCTTCATGGTTGAGTCTCTTTACAAGAAACATTTATGTCTAGAAGATATTATCGGTCTATACTCATCATGATGATGGATCATAGAATGTGATAAGACCAAGAAAATAAATATTATAGTATTTCTTAGATAAAGAATTGAAGCACCTATTCCTTATAGAAAAATTATGGTAAATCCACTCAAATTTATAATACATCTATATTTTTGCTTCCGATCACAAGTCTATGCACTATATCTAAGTCATTAGTGACTTAGGTGAGTGCAAAATTGAGGGTTCCATATTTTGTATATTATTTATCATTCTCCATTTCATCATAATATTGGGAGAATTACGTAGGATAAAGATAGAATCATATTTGAGACAATAGGTAGTCTTTCAATCATTTGTAGATGTACTTTGTAAAATGTGTAGTGATTCTTGAAGCGTTAGGTGGAAAATAGATATGACCTAGTGGACTTAGGGTTTGGGATAGAGAAAGAGGCTTTAAGTTGGTAAAATTTAGGCAAATGAGATAAAGTTGAAATAAATTCCAAAGTGTTATTGTCAAGTGTTATAGGATCAAATTTTAGGTACTAAAATAACATGTGTTTATGGCACCTTATATAACACAAGGAAACTCCATAAAAGACAATACTCCCCAAATTCTCACTTAATATATCATATGTAATGATTTTAATATAAATACTAATGGATAATACCCTTTCATTAAAAATACCTATAAAATGCATCATCTATTAATGAGGAAACTCATAATTATTCTCTAACTAGTATAGACCACAAGAATGTGGATTTAGTTTTTGATTCACAACAATGAATTATTCTTCTAAATGATATATGTGATCGCATGTTGAAATAATCATGTGTCATCACATGGTTGTTAGTATTACATCATGCAATTCTTAATAAATAAGAATTATAACCATTTTTTACCATTATAGAATAATGGAAGACACATCAATTTGGTTAGTAGGATGTGTCATTGATATGTACACTCCCGAAGGCCTAACATTGATCTGAAGATCAAAATTTGAAAAATATTAATAAATATGGTTTCTACATAAGAGTATGACCCTCCCAATATTGGATGTAATTCATTATTATATATCTCCAATATTGTCAATATAGGCATCCCCAACTATCATATGATGAATATCCATTTATATTTATCTCATACACACACTTAGGTGTGGATACATATGCATTTATATTGTTCACACACACCCTTTTCTATAGTTTTATAGCTATTGACATTTATCACACCCACATTTTCTATGGTTTCATATCCATTGACATTTTTCACACACATACTTTGGTATGGTTGCATATCCATTGGTATTTCTCATGTACACACTTTTGTGTCACTGGGTATCCATTGATATTACTCACAAAAATACTTTAGTGCAGTTGTATATCTATTGATGTTTCTCACACAAATACTTTTTTTGTGGTTACATATACGCTAATATTTCTCTCACACATACACAATTTGGTGTGGTTTCATATAAATTGATATTTATCACACACATATATACTTTTGTGTGGTTACATATACATTGATATTTCTCGCACACATACATTTTTGTGTGGTTTCCAACCATTGATATTTCTCTCTCTCTCTCATACACACACATTGGTGTGGCTGAACATCCATTGATATTTCTCACACATTAATTTTGGTGTGGATTCATACGCACACTGCAATGTGGTTGCATATACATTGATATTAATCTCACACACACTCTTCTTGATAAAATTTAAACTTATTTTACACAATGTAATTAAAATTTTAAATCTATTAGTAAGTATTATATATGCACACGATATTAATTTTCCCTATTCATCCATGAATTGGTCTTAAGTATCTAATAGCATCATATGACGCATATTCAATATTTTGTAACTAATAAAGTATGTGTGTGTACATCATATGATGCAACCTAGAATTCACCAGTAAAAGCCCAGGCACATTGGCACGTCACTCAACCTAGACCGAGCACTCACTTGAAGCGCACAATAGTACCAAGTCCCTCTTTAGGGTTGTTATTTCAAGAATTTAGAATGATGAATAATTAAAGCATTTCGATCTATGACTAATATATAATTCTACATTACATATTCAGATCTAGATCTAGAGAATAACAGACTTAAGAGATAGCCATGATGAAATCAAGCATGCACGAACCAGTTATAATCAAGATTTGACAATTTGATTCAGCCAACACACTCTATTACATTAAACATGATAAACACACAAAAGCTTATTACAATAAATAGTACCATAGTCTATGCGTGCATCAGATTTGGCAGCATAACCTCACAATAATTCATTTCTTACATGTCACACAATGCCACATAGTTCTTTCATATTTATAAGGGTGGGGACTTTCCCTTCATCGCTTATCTAACCCCAAAAATAGGTCACATGCTATTATTAGCCATGCACCATTACAACAATAGCCACACATTCAAGTGCGCTAACAATAGACTTCTTCTAGTTAATTGTCAGTAGTAAATCTATTCTCAGCCTGTATCCATGCAAAGCACTTTGTAGCCGATCCTCCAAAAATAACCAATGCGTGTCACGCAAGTTTCCAACTGGTTTGTGTGTTCCGCGTGCCATCTCCAAAAATAGCTCCTCATCGTGAAAATGGCTAAGTCCCAAATCTATCTCTTTCCTCAGAACATGATTCCTTTCCGATCCTTCCATGCTTTTGAATGTGCTCTACTCTTCCGCATGAACCTTCTGTATGTTCTTTGCTAAGTGCCAAATTTTGTCTGACCAACATCATATATGTCCATTAATGACCCTATCATGATTTATACCTTTTCCCATCGTCCATTAGCATTATATAATCAAATCCAGATGACAAAATATCTACAAATCACTAAATTATTGTGCTTAAAAATTTATCAAATATAGTTATTAAATCTAGGGGTATTAGCCTCAATCGAAAATTGATTTTTCTCAAATTTCAAATTTTTAACTTGATTTATATATTTTGTGGATAAATTTGAGTTTAGTTATATAGGAATATTTATTTGTGTGATAAAGTAGAAATATTTTCCTTCGATAAGGTTGTAGTTGCAACTATCAACTTGGTATTTTAACTTTTGTAAGGTAATTTACTATATTTTCATATCCTTTTACAAGAGTGTTAAAAAAAAAGAAACACTGTAATTTACTAGAGATAAATTCAATAACATACAGTCTACTAACCATAAGAGAGATACTTCAAGACATATATGCTTCCAAAAAAATATGTTTGGGAGTATAACAAATAATAATAGATGTCTTACATCCTCAATTAACACAAAAGTGGTAAATGCATCCAAACTACAAAGTGACATTCGTAAGTCGACATAAAAATCATCAAGACATGCTTTCCAAAGCATGACTAGAGTCTATTGAGATATTTTAAAACGTATATAATTTTATACAATATGTATATTTATTTGTTTTCTAAACATGTCCTTTATGTAATATCTCACACATTCATTAAGGTTACACACTATATCATGACATTAAAAAATATTTCATGTTATGCAATGTTTTATTGATTAGAGGCCACTTCAAAGAATATATGAGCATATATAATTATCTTTTAATCATAATTTGAAACCATGTGTGTATTATTAGCATAAATAAACTCTTTTCAAGCATTGTTGTAACCTCAAATACATAAAGATACTTAACATTTATATTGTTAAACAAAAAATGAACACAATTCCTTAATAATTACATTGAAAGTATTTTTCCTATTAGAATGCATCTTGTAAAATTTGAAGTTCAATGTGGATATCAAATGGTTCTACATGCTTTGGTCATTAAAGAACAAATGAATCAAAACCATCCATGTGGTTTTCCACATTTGCAACATAATCATAAAACTATTCTCGCACGAGTGGGAATAATTCCACAAGTGACTTATGTTGGTGTTGTGTTTAGTTGTTGGGTGTAACCTTGTTTCCCGTGAGAGGGCAATAGAAAATATTGACCAACAATTTTTTTACACAAGACTTCCCCGACACCTACATTCTTCAATCGTCATTACTCCAAATCACCCCATCTTTTTCCTGGTAAAAATCCATTTGAGGGAATTTTATCTGGTGCATTTGGCCTCACCAAATGAGATCATGTGTAAAAATCAAGATTATTCGATTATTAAAGTGATTTGCAATAAAATCCTAACTAAAGTGCACATTGTTTAGATTAACATAAACCTATCAGTACCCACTCATATTTGTATTATTCACAATTCTATTGTTCTCATCCCCTTCTTTCAATATTTAGCACTCAATGAATGACATATTATTTAAGGGTATCCCCTTCTTTCAATATTTTGGCACTCACTAAATGGAAATTTATTTAAGGGTATCCCCTTCTTTCACTATTTTGGCACTCATTGAATGGAAGTTTATGTAAGAGTAAGTAGTGACTCTAAATAAGACAAAACATGCTTCTTGCATGAAGGCAAAAGTTGATTTGTGAAATAGACCCTATGCATGGTAAGATATTAGTACATTGACATGTTTTTACTAATTTCCTACTTGGATGAGTTATTGGCATTATATTGATACCAAGTGTTGGTAATAAACTATATTCAATCTACATGAAATGTGCGGTCACACATGTGACTCAAAATATAATTTATAATTCTCATTGGACTTTTATAAATATGTGAAGATTTTATTTTGTGTCTTTACTTATTATATTATTAATTACACTGAAGGCATTTTCCAGGTATTAGAATTTAGTTTACAAAATATAACACTGCGTAAATATTGATGAAAAAGATCTTATATTATATTAATGCAATAAGATACAAGATAGACTTTCAACAAAAAAGTGGGTGGTATGAGAGCACGCTCCAAAACCAAAAACAAACTAGGCCGAGCCTAGGAAACCAAAAGTCAAACTAGGCCAAGCCTAGGGAGAAACAACAAAAAAAACGATCCTGGCAAAAAACAAAGACAAAATCAGGCAACAGCAACAAACATGCCCGAGGCGGGCGGATCCTGATCATCCGGCCACCCCGAACCAGGTAGATCCTTGCCAGTGTCGGGAATCTCCCAGCCATCAACACACTCTTCTTCAGGATCTGCTTCCCCGCACGTAGGAATGGCTAAGCTGAGCCGGGGGAATTTTCCAGCAGCAGGTAGGGGTGGCGGCGGATGTCAGGCGGCCTGTTGAGAAGTGGCGGAGGGAGAACCCCAACCCTGCTGGTGAGCCGACGATCAAGGTGGAGAACCCCACCCAAGTTGCCGAGGTGGTGAGCCCCAGCCCTGTTCACGAGCCAAGGAATGCAACGGCGAGCCCTGACCGTGGTGGTGCCCAGGTGAGTGGTTGTGTCGATGGCTCGGACCAGGAGAATGATGGGAGTGACTGTATGCCTGGTGTTGGGATCTGTTGCATCGGCTGCCATGAGTGGAGGGCGAGGAGCACCTGGTGGGAGAGGGAGGCACCCGGAAACATTGCATGGGGCTTCCCCCTAATGTCACAATAAATTCTGGAGGTGGTCCACCTCCAGCGCCACCTTATTCGCTTGAACTTGAATCTGCAGAAGCACATTGGAGATCACCATAGATTTATTATAAATCGAGAAGGACTGATCAACTACAGAATTAGCAAAGAAAAAAGCATTCCTTTCTTTCCATATCCAAAATAAAATCTCCCCTCTGAAAACATGCCAAATCTGGGTGAACATAGGCAGAAGTTTGGGATTGTCTCCCAAGAGGATATGTTGCCAAGTGAAACAGTGGGGCCGGGAAGGAAAGAAAAAAGTATGGATCCAGTTCCAGGTAGTTTGAGCTTTGGGATAGAACCAGAAAACATGCATAATTGTTTCCAGATGCCCACAGAAGGGGCATTTGGGAGCCGAAATCCCAATTTGAACAAGACGGGCCCCAATAGGAAGGCCTTGGTGAAGAATACACCACAGAAAATGAGCAATTTTGGGCTCAACACATATAGTCCAAACAGTCTGCCCCAGCCAGATGGGGTGGCGTTAATTCCCTAGTGAGTGTTGAGTTTTTCCACCATGGGAAAATGGGGTGAGAGCCACCGATAGCCTTTGTTGGCTTTATAGTTACAGAAAGGAGTATCAGCAAACCACTTCCAGTCTATCCACCAAGGGCGAGAAGAGTGCACAACAATCTTATGTAGCATGTGATCAGGAACAAAATTGATCACAGTATTGAAAGTATCCTGATCCTGGTTGGAGAGCCGAAACAGAGTTTTAAACTCTGGCCAAGAAAACCAGGATTGCTTGTTTTTGCAGAAAAAATCCTCGATGGTATGAATTCCGTGTTTGAAGAATTTGAGCGCAGAGATTCCCGGGACCTCTGCAAGGCATTGATCTTGGGATTGAAAAATCAGCAACCACTAGAGAGATTGCTGGTTGAGAGATAGCCCATTGCGAAAGCCATCCCCTTTCCATAAAATCCAGGGTTTGACACATTCCCAGGCTTTCCAGATACTTTTAAGCACGAAGGTGCCCACAACTTTGACAGGCACATGAGTGATGAGAAGATTGACAAACCCTAAACCTTTCCATGCAAGACGGCCATAAGGAGAGCCTTCTGAGATGCCATGTCATATGAGAACTTTCCAAGCTTCCTGGCCAGTGATGCTACAGATAATCCACTTGGCACAGAGAGCTTGCCCTTGGCGCTGGATGTGGAGAAGCCCAAGGCCTCCAGAATTGCGAGGTAAGCAACATATATCCCAAGTGACATGATGAAAACCTTTTCCAGTAGAAGCATTAGCCCATAAGAAAGCTTTGAGCAGATTTTCCAGCTTTTGGATGGATGCTTTGGAAGGCACCCAACAAGACGAATAGTAAACATGGGTGGCCGCTAGAACTTTGGAACAAATTTGGAATTTTCCAGCCAGAGACAAGGGTCTAGTGAGCCAATATTCCAGTTTTTTTGCCACCCGTTGAATGACATAATGCCATAGATCAGCTGGGGAGGCTTGAAAAGAAAAAGGAATACCAAGGAATTTGAAGATCTCACCATGTTGAAGAATTTTCCAATCATATGTGGCAAGCCAGTCTGGCACAGGAAGGAAAGACTACCTGTAGCATTGAGTTTTTTTCCATTGAATGGAGGAACCAGAAGCTAGGCAGAAAGTATCCAAGCATTGCATGGCATTGTGAATGTTACTTTCATCCTCGATAAGCGTAAGGAATGAATCATCCACAAAATTCCCATTGAGGAGTTGAGAGGTGGGCTCAGCAGGCAGTGAAATTCCACGAACAAGACCTTGATTTTTAGCATGTGCTAATAGATAACCAAAGCCTTCAACGGCCATCACATAAAGTGTAGGGGCTAGAGGACAACCCTGTCTGATAGACCAAATAGCCCAAAGGGCTCCGAGCTAAGGCCATTGATAGATATTTGAGTAGAGGCATCTGCAAAAAGCATATTGACAAATTGAATAAAGATGGGGCCAAAGCCAAGGGCCTGAAGCATGGTGAGGATGAAAGGCCATTCAATCCGATCATAGGATTTCTCAAAGTCAATCTTGATAAACATAGCAGCCTGGTGAGATTTGCGGGCCCATTCCATGCCTTCCCAAACTGCGATGATATTATCCAGGATGAAGCGTCCCTGTATGAAGCATGTTTGCTCTGGCTGAATAATAGCAGGCAACAGATTGCGTAATCACAGAGCTAACGCTTTGGCAATGATTTTGTAGGAGACGTTCAACAGAGTAATCGGCCGCCAACAAGTGATTTTCTCGGGATCTCCTTGCTTAGGAATGAATTTGATGTTTCCCTTGTTAATTCCAGGCCCTAGGGATTGGTTGTGAAACCCTTCAAGATAGACCTACAAAAGGTCTTGCCCGACGGAATCCCAAAGAGTTTTATAGAATTCACAGGGGAATCCATCACAGCCGGGTGCTTTATCATTAGCCATTTGCATAGTGGCTTCATGGAGGTCTTCAATAGTGAGCATTCTTTCACAGAGCACCTTCTGAGCCTCTGAAAGCTTACGAGGCACAACCCCCAAACATTGGTCAAGAGTGGCCCAGTGAGCATCAAAGGGTGGCTGAGCTTGGAAAATGAGCTTGTAATGTTGCACAAATGCTTGCAACATAAGTTGTGGGTCAGTGATTCGAGCTCTGTTATCAATGATAGCTCGGATCTGTTGAGAAGGCTTTCTGGCTAGAAGAGAGGGAAAAATTCTTTCGAGACCCGATCTCCAACTTTGAGCCAGTGCATTCGAGCCCAAATCTGAGCACCTTTGGCATTATAATTGTCCACAATTTGGATTTGATGCCGGAGAGTTGCAACTTGCAGTTGCAGAGCATCAGAGAAGGGATCACCTTGAAGTGCCACCATCGCCCGGCTGAGAGCTGAGGTGTTAGCGGTGTATGAGCGGCACCGAATTTTGGCCAGCTGGCGGCCATAGATTCTAAGAAATCTGGTAGTCTGCGTCAGTGCATCTTCCCACCAAAGTAACCAGCTGGCCTGCATAGGTGGATGAAATCACTGACAGTGACTGGGTCATGGAATTAAATTCCAAATCCGCTTGATATGATTGACGGTGGGGCCATGTTGCATCAAGGCAGTATTAAGAAAGAATTGGCCTTTATGACAAAATGGGCACGCATCATGCCAACAGATACGAAATCGTATAGGGGAGTGGTCTGAAAGGACAAAGTCAGGCATAACCTCCACTGGCATGGAATAAATGTTATCAAACTCAAAAAAAAATTGAGCTAACAACATGGCCCTGTCAACTCGTTTAAGGATGTGATCTGTCCCTCCACGGAGATTGGACCACGTGTACCAAGCTGCAGACGTGGGAAAGTGAGATGCGTTAGGATCAAAGAATCTGAATTTATTTCACATGAAGTACCACACTTCCCTTTCACCAGGTGTCCACCTCATAGGCAGGTGGCCACATTTATCATTTGGGTTTTCAACCATATTAAAGTCTCCACTTATAACCCAGTATGCATCAGGAATGGAGTTGGCTATCCACCGCCACAGATCGGCCCTTTCGGCCGCATCATTAGAGGTGTAAATATTAATGAGCCCAAAAGGGCGGCCCTCAATATTAAAGAGGACCCATATGACATGGTTGGTGGGGTCGATTCCATGGTCAATTAATAAAGGCCACCATTTAGGGGCAAAAAGTGAAATTAATCCCCCACGCCCTGCTTCATGATTGCTACAGAAAGCCAAGTTGTCAGGCCAGATGGATTTACAAACCATCTGTAACTGAAAACCTGTAATTTTAACTTCCTGCAAAAACAAAACATCCAGATTTGCACATCGTTGTCGAGTTTCACGCACTACATACTTACGACAGGAGTCTGTGAGACCCCTAACATTCCAGGATAAACAATTCATGGGAAACGTTGGTCAAGAGCCATATCCCCATCCTCCAAGCCCTCAAGGGCATCATACTGATTATGCAGGAAACGAGCAACATTATGCTGTAAAAATCCCTGCAGATTATTATTTTTTGTTCGGCATACTCAATGTTGTATTCTGCTTTAGTGGAGTCCACACTGCGTGTTGGGCTATGGTCCCGAGAGATGCGAGGTGGACTTCGGGTCATTTGGAATGCCCTTGTGAGTTGCTTGGAAGTAGCAGAGGAATTGAATGTGAAATGGGGACGTGAGAAACAGAATTTGACTGGTCCATGAGAACCGACGTCGCAAGGGGCATGCTGGAGTACTTTGGCAACGGGGTAGCCGAGATGGCTGCAGCAGCTGGCTCCTTAGCAGCAACAGTTGGTTCCTTAGCAGCAGCCGTAGGCTCCTTGGCCGGAATGTTGTGATAATGTTCCTTAACAACTGGTTCACGATGGCCATGGGAGCCAGAGGCTTTGGATTGCTGGGATTTTTTCTTATTTCACCGGCCTCCGGCCACTTGCCAACCTTCCTCCTATTGGGGTTTGACTGGTTCAGGTGCTGCTTTTGCAACATGGCGGTTACTAGGGACATAAAGCAGACAATCTCTGATCTTGTGATCAGATGCTTGACAATGAAAGTAAGTATTGGGAAGATTTATATACATGACCCATTGGGAGTAGCATTTATCACCCATTTGAATATCCACAAATTCCTTGAGGTCCTGCGAAAGATCAATCTCAACGCAAACTTGCTTCTGAGGACGAGCATGGTAAAACTTATCATCTTCCAGGTAGACAACACGCCCAAGCAAAGTAGCAATTTGCGGCAGGAAATGAACGCATGACAGAGGGAGACCAGGAAATTCAATCCACACCGACACTTTAAGGGCGGTATACTCAGATACCACAAAGTCCTTATGCCAGGGTGTTAATACAAGCAGTGAGTTGCGGACATACCAAGTGGCTTGCTTGGCCAAGATGTTGGGCGCGTTAGCCGGGTCAGAGAAACGAAAAAGAAAGAAACCCTTGGTCATGTTTTGGACACTATCTAGGTGGACCCCATGAGGGGTCCAGACTGTGTTGGCCCAGGATTTAAGCATGCTTTCAGAGGGGATTCGACCCACAAAATACCCAATGAGGCAAAATTGTTCTAACCATTGACATGCAACATTAAATTCAGGAATGGGGAGAACAACATCCGGAGGAGAGAGATTACCTCGTGAAAAACCTTCATGAGGAATTTCCTGGGACGCTTTGCCGGCGATGCCATCGCTCACTCCACTATCTCCTGCCGCGGTTGAAACAACTGGGTTTGAAGATGGCGAGGTCATTTTATAGGGGACGCCCAGAGGGTGAAAAACCCTAGGAGAAACTATAGCAATTAATTCCCGCAGTGCCCGCAAAGGCCGCGGTATGACGGTTAGATGGGGGAAACCCTAGAAGCCTTTATTTCTTTAACCTGCACACAAACCGAGTAGTCAAAGTTGTCATCCAAGAATTTTCCTTCGTATTCCTTTCTTAAAATGTGCAAAAGAATGGATCATTTGATGGTTGCCTTAAGTTTTTTCCTTTTTCTTATATTTTTTTTGTTGTAAAGAATTTTAGTTGCACATAAAATGTACTCAAACTTGGAACCACATGAAGAGCTCAAATTGAACCATTTTATAATAATAGTATCCACATTTATATATTTATGTATCAACTACCATTGTTTCATAGATTATTGGCGTTGGCATTATTATTGCGTGCATAGATGCAGGTATCATCTCTTTCACCAACATTATTTTGTGATGGTTTTATGGGAAAAATCTCAAATACTTTTATTTAATTGATATGTCACCCATTTCTGGTTGGTATTTCCGCTTGTGTTGCCCATTGTCAATGGTCAAATTTATGATTATTAGAATTTCTCTGGTCAATCATGACATGAAAAAATATCTAGAAAACAATAATTGGATTATTGGACGTTATTATTTTTTCATTTCATAACTTGTGTTCTATTTAAATATGACAATTTATATTTATACGTGTCATCGTTCTCTTTGCGAGATTATGGTTACTCAAAACCATCGAAACTAATTATAATTTATAATAAAATAAAATAAAAAGTCAAGCCAAGCCGTCCTCTTTTCTTTAGGTATTTTTTATTTTTTATTTTTTATTTTTGGGGTTCGTCATCAAATCTCAATTGTTGACCAATTCAATCATATAATGAAGAGAAGTAAAATTTAATTTACTAATAGATGGTGAAAGTGTCTTGTACTATTTTAGTATAAATTAAAGGTATTTATTATTTCATCTTTATATTGAAGACATTTTCCATATTATAATTGCATGAGCTTAATTCTAACACTTTTTAAATCATGGATAGTCAAAATGTATTTTTTCGTTGATGCACGATAGCATAAAATTCATCCACATGGATGAGTGCGAGTAGGATTTCCTCTGCATGTCGATATTAACTACAAATCCATAAGGAAAAATTTTGTGGATAATATTTTTCGTCGTGGAGAATTGCCTAAGATAATGATCTATAAAGATAACATAAAAACACTTGATTGGCCCTATTTTGTGGTTATCAAATTCAACTACTACATCAAATTGACATGGGATGGCTAGTCCACTCCACATATCCATGTCTCTAAAGTGTTATACGAAATGCACAAGAGAATTCCCCTTACCTTGATTTGTAGTTATAAATGTAAGAGAATTCCCCTATCTATGTCTCTAAAGTGTCATACGAATTGCACAAGAGAATTCCCCTTACATGGATTTGTAGTTATCAATGTAAGATAATTCCCCTTAAATTGATATGTAATCTAACTACCCACAAATCACAAGGGACACATTTCAAGCATCAACTTTCATACACACCATTTCTCCTTAAAATGATTGACAAATATCACACATGGACAATATGTGCTTGGTTGTGAGAAAGAAGAGTTTCACTTAGGTTCTCCCTAAAATTTCCCCGCCCCTAAACTTCTCCTCCCTCAAACCCCTTCTTCGTCACCCCTGTTCCTCTAGTAATTTTTCACTCCCTCAAGTTTAACTTCTTCAATGTATCCCCATTGGTTTCTCCATTCACCATCCATGTGTGATTGCTAGTAATAACATATAAATTAAGTTGTTCCATTCTCAATCGTTCTCATTAAAAATATCCATTAGAATTTCATTTCTTTGTGTTTTAAAAGGGGAAGACACCTGAAATATCCCTAATATACAAATATATTCTTCAAGGTTGCACTTATTGTAAATGCTTAGTTCCTTAAATATAAAACTCAAAATTCAATGTTTATCTAATATGAAATAATACTTCATGAATGATTGGAAACAAGTGCAAGCATTTCGCGAGGGAAAAACTAACTAGTTACTACTAGGTATTGCATTTCACACTTCTATCAATAAATTTATGATGGGATTTCATTCTTCGATATTTAAGTAGGCATTAGGAGTGCTAAATATGCACATGAGAATTTTAATTTTTTTGTTTTTTAATATGTGGTAGATTTTAGTCTCAAATTGATGGTATATTGGTGGCTACTAAATCCTTACTAAGATACTAGGAGAAATATGGATGTGTTTTTATTGAATTCCATTTTCCAGATCTCTTTATTATAGCCTCTAGTTTTCATAAAGCTTGAAATGCTCTCCCAAATCATTGAATGTGTTTTCCCAATAGTAAAATATGATTGTATTAGCGTAGCTCAATCATTCTATCAAAGGTTCATATCAAATATTATTAAGAAAGGATGTAACACTCTTCCTTCTCTTGAAAATCCAAAGGTCGTCTTTTAATGTTGGATTTTTGTAGATGTTGATTCACAATGTGAAGTTGGAATGTTAGAAAAGATTAAGAGATATTAAGATGACCAAAAATTTCAAAACGTGTTTGTTGAATTTGATCATTTTTATGATGTAATGGAAATTTTATCAAAGCTCAATCTGAAATTGTTCCCACTCCATCTAAAAACCATCTACCTCTCATTTAATTATTTTGACAATCTTTGATCCCAATAATCAAGATACTAATCATTCAACCTAAAGATCACATATGTTAGCAGTTGAATTATTGACTAACCAATGAAATAATACCACCCAAAAATTGGTAATCATCTCATTATTTGAAATTAGTAACATATGTGATAAATAGGCTCTCTAATACTAGTGTCTTTACTAGGATACAAACATCTTGGGAAAATTTAACAAAACATCTAACAAATAATGGCTGTGAGTATTTCGAGATTTTTTAATATACACGATGTTATAAAAAAAATATGTTATGAAGATGTGGAGGCTTCTTGATCCCCAAACAATCATGATTAGGTATTAAGAGCTCTATGAATTTTTTGTTTGTCACAATCCATTAGAGCATAATATGGAACAAGACACACTTTTCATTGGTTTGTATCCTCCCAAACTTCCAACCGATCATTAATGACCATTTCCATATTCAAATGGAAAAATATATCATTAATACAATTAGTAAATATTTTCTCAATAGAATATTCCTTGGGTAATGTGAAACATCTTCTTGACACCTCTTATATACAACCACATATATGGAATCGGTTCATTATTGAGTCCCTCCATTAATGATATGTCCACATAAGGATTCCCTTTGCATGGGGATGGTTGGTACATAACTATCCATCCTACGTAGATGAGGGGTTATGACCCCTCACCATAATTATATAGTATAGTTATTAAATATTATAATCTAGGATTAGTATATTATTTATTTATAAGGCTACACTTTATAATAATATTATTATTAAATATATTAGGGACTATTCTATTTAAATTTGGATCCGTATAAATATCTTTCTTATTATTGGTAAATGGTTTTTTGGGAGGGACCATACCCTAACAAGAAGAAGGTTCAAAACTAGATTTACAAAGAAACGTCGATAGTTTTTTAACAAGTGGGGACGATACCCCGGAGAAAAAGGGCCTAAAGGAAAAATATGGAACTTAAGAACAAAAGTAGGGAGCATCATGTCGGAAGGAAGCATGAAAACAACAACACTGCAATAACATTGTAGCTCCAAAACTGCATGAAACTAGCACAAAAAGAAACAAAGAAAAAATAGAGATCTTCATTTGAGCACCTTGTTAAAACATTTTTTGACGTCCTATTGAGCATTAAAGAGATTGAGAGTTGTGGTTTGTGAGGGGTCATTCATATTAATGGCGGAAGTAGCTAGGATCTTATCTTTTCTGCCTTTCCATATTATGGGATGAATATTGATGAAGTTATACACCTGCTTGACTTGAATTTATATGAAATCCAAGAAGACCCTATACATAGCCAAATGATCAATTTTCATAGTCCTAATGTTCCCAATAGACTCCTCTAAGGAATCCAACTTCTTATAAATTTCCTCAACTTTTACCTCAAGAGGAAGAGAGCTATTAAGAGAATTTTTTTCCCTTGGGACCTTTCTTTTATAATTGAGCAACATCCTCCCTCAGATCTCTGATCCAGTCATCATAATGCATTATCTGTGCCTTAAGTCCATAGGGGATATCAGAATCATGAGTAGTTTGGCCAATGGATAGAATACTCTCAGAAATATCTAATTCCTTCCCCTTTTCACTGCTACAAAGAATGCACTTAGAAGGAGGAGAAGGGGCAAGGGATTTATGATTCTTTGTTTTCACCTTACGCTGAATAGGGGGTTCATGAGGTGAGATAGAATGTGTAGGAATGTTGGCCGAGTGAGTATAGAAATACTGATGAAGTAAAAGAATGACACCTTGATGCAGAGGGAGGCCACGTTGGTATTGCATTTCACACTTCTATCTATAAATTTATGATGGGATTTCATTCTTCGTTATTTAAGTAGGCATTTGGAGTACTAAATATGCACATGAGGATTTTAATTTTTTAGTTTTTTAATATGTGGTAGATTTTAGTCTCAAATTGACAGTTTATTGGTGCATACTAAATCCTTACTAGTAGAAATATGGATATGTTTTTATTAAATTCCATAGTCTGGTTCTCTTTATTATAGCCTCTAGTTTTCATAAAGCTTGAAATGCTCTCAAAATATTTTCCCAAATCATTGAATGCGTTTTCCCAATAGTAAAATAAGATTTCATTAGCATATCTGAATCATTCTATCAAAGGTTCATATAGATATTGTTAAGAAATGATGCAAAGCTCTTCCTTCTCTTGAAAATCCAAAGGTCATATTTTAACGTTAGATTTTTGTAGATGTTGATTCACAATGTGAAGTTGGAATGTTAGAAGACATTAAGAGATATCAAGATGACCAGAAATTTCTAAACATGTTTGTTGGGTTTGATTATTTTTATGATGTAATGGAAATTCTATCAAATCTTAATCTGAAATTGTTCCCACTCCATCTAAAAACTATCTACCTCTCATTTAATTATTTTGACAATCTTTGAGCTCAATAATCAAGACACTAATCATTCAACCTAAAGATCACATATTTTAGCAGTTGAATTATTGACTAACCAATGAAATAATACCTCCCAAAACGTGGTAATCATCCCATTATTTGGTTTAAAATATCACTTACTAACATATGTGATGGATAGGCTCTCTGATACTAGTGTCTTTACTAGGATACAAACATCTTGAGAAGAATTAAGAAAACATCTAACAGATAATGGGTGCAAGTATTTTGAGATTTTTTATATGAAAGATGTTATAAAAAATATGCTATGAAGATGTGGAGGCTTCTTGATCCCCAAACAATACTAATTAGGTATAAAGAGTTCTATTAATTTTTTATTTGTGTAAATCCATTGGAGTATAATATGGAACGAGACAAACTTTTCATTGGCTTGTATCCTCCCAAACTTCAAACCGGTCATTAATGACCATTTCCATATTCAGATGAAAAATTATATCATTAATACAATTAGTAAACATTTTTTAAAGCCTGACTTTGGTACCTTGTTAAGATAATAGAATATATCTTAGGAATCATCATATAGGCATACCCATTATTCACATTATTTGAAACATCTTGACACCTCTTATATACAACCACATATATGGAATCAGTTCATTATTAAGTTCCTTCATTCATGATATGTCCACTTAAGGATTCCCTTTACTTGGGAATGGTTGGTACATAATTATCCATCCTAAGGTAATGAGTGACCCCTCACCATAATTATATATTGTAGTTATTAAATATTATAATATAAGATTAGTATATTATTTATTTATAAGGTTGCACCTTATAATAAGGTTACTATGGATATTAGGGACCACTATAGTTAAATTTGGATCCTTATAAATATCAAGCTTCATTACATATTAACCATATTTATAGCTCTTTGGTTTTAATTTGATTGTTATGTTTCACTAACACTTGTCCCTCCATTTTTTTATCTCAGTATAGACATTTACATCAACTTCTTGGTAATGACATATGCATACATACTTTTGAGATTTCATTACCTTGTGTATGTTGAATTTGGAGGGAAGGCATAGAGTACCCTCCTACTTATTCAATTTTGTATCCTTTATACCTTAGAATTTCTTAATTGGATTATGCTTGTCTATTACAACATTTTCAAAGTTATAAAAACATTCAAATAATCTAAAAATTCAAAATTAATACCAACGAGTAGTTTGGTTTGTTGATACATAGGCTCGAAAACTATTTTTTTACCATCTTTTAATATTTTTGATATCTACTTTATGCACATTATTTTGATAATATATACGATTTTAAACACACAACATACAAGATAGACATTATCACGGATACACATACTTTGTGGATTTACTAAGTGAACATTTTACAACAACTTTTACACATTAGGGACATGTCCATACCAGTCGTATCTTACACAATTATTAATTATGTTGAAAGTGTATTCCATTTTATATAAAGGGGATAGTTATCGCTTGGTTCTGACATGGTCGTATAGTCGTATCATTGTATAATTGGACGGCCCATAAAATAGGGTTTGCAAAAGTTAAATTTGATGCCTGTTTAAAATTGTAATGGTTAATATATAGCAATAAGAGATTTGGAAGGTGCCATGAGCCGAAGTCCTTGTCCATCTAGGGAGAATCTCATTGCATTTCTACCAGTTCGTAGGGGTTTATAGGATAAATTATCAAGCCATGATTTTTTTTATATACCTATAAACCTATTCATAAGTTAATAAGATTTATATTTATTGTTTTTCTTTGCTCTTTTTCAAAAGAATCAAACCTACTTGGTTACCTAGATATGATTGATGGTGTAAGATCATCTCATTTCAATTCAAGGTGAAAACTAGTAATTGCACCATAATTGTGCAATGGAAATGCCAATAGGTGAGCATCATGAGGGGTGAGATTTTAATAAATGAGTGTGGTTAAAATCGTCAATACAATAAGAAGCAATAATGCAAGTAATGATATTCCAAGTTTTATTCCTTTAACAACAAGCTATGTGTTTCAAATTATATTCCTTCAGTAGCAGCTAACAAAGTAACATTAGTGTACATTGTTTGATATTTTGTACACATTGTCTTATTATAATGGGTATATTGAATATTTTACCCACCATAACAAAAAATATTTGGGACGAATAAATCATTGTAGAGTCTTTTCTAATTTTAGAGGAACAATAGAATAATGAAAACACTTACTATGACCTCCTATTACATGAGGGAACTATCACCAAATCCTTCTTAAAATGTCTTAGGGTCTTACCATCCATTAGTTACAAGGCCCAATGCTTGACAAGGAAATAATAGAAAGACATATACATAGACATAGAATGTGCATATACTAAACACACACACACACACACACGTATATGTATATAAGTATATATAGTAGTGGACATATTTTCCATCTTTAGAAATGGGTATTTGGGGTGAAGTACTCATGCACATGCTCGCCATGAGTGAGTTGGGTTGAGACACATAAAGACAAACCTATAATTCCAATTTGAAGGAATGAATTTGTCAATCCTTGTACCGAGGGTGTGTGGTTAAAAAAAACAATACAATATGGACACACGTGAACTCAACCAACAATTATTTCTATATTGATTTCAACTGCAGTTCTTTGCATTATAAATGGATTCCATTTTTATAGACTGAAGTGGGCTTCAAATATATAGTGGTATGTTGTTTTATAATTTGTTTTATATATCTATATAAATCTAGAAGGTCAAATATATATCTAGGACCTTCTATTTGTGTTGTATGTGAAGGGAATCTTTTTACAACATAGTATGCTCTCCTCTTCTTTGAATGTGTGAACATTTTGTTGTGGACTTCATTCTTTCATAGTTCTCAAGTTCATAAAAGCAAGTGATATTTTTAGGTCTTTTCGGACGTGCACTCTTGATATTGTTGTAAATGTTAGTCCTTGACAATCAATATTGTTTATGTCTATTATTGCCTTGTCAAGCGTTAGGCCGTGTAGCCAATGGACAGTAAAACCCTAAGACATTTTAAGCAATATTTGGTGACAACTCCCTCATGTAATAAGATGTCATGGTAAGTGTTTTCATTATTATATTGTTCGTCTAAAATTAGCTCTACAATGATTTAGTCGTCCCAAAAAAATGTTGTTACATTGGGTAAAATCTTCAATATACACATGTTCTAATAAGACAATATCAACACAATGTGTACAAAAATTTGAAAAGTGTACATTGATGTTACTTTGTTACTTGCTACTGAAGGAATAGAATTCGAAACACGTGACTTATTGTTAAAAGAATAACACTTGGAATATCGTTATTTGCATTATTGCTTCTGATTGTATTGACGATTCTAACCACAATCATTTATTGAAAACACATCCCTCATCATGCCCACCTATCGAAATTTTCATTGCACACTTATGATGCAATTGCAAGTTTATTTAAGATTTTAAGATGATGATTTATACGTTATTAAGATGAATTAAATAAAATTATTATAAAACATTAGTTATTTCAAGGTTATCAAATGTATAGGCTAGTTTGTTTTATAATGTTAAGCTTAACAAAAAATAATAATAACATATTTATATTTTTCATTAATGATATTTAGGTGAAATTTTTTATTAATAATGTTAAGCTTATTAAAAAATAATAATAATATATTTATATTTTTCATTAATAGGTAAAATTTTTATTTATAATGTTAAGCTTATCATAAATAATAATAACATATTTGGATTTTTCATTAATAATATTTACATTTGATAACCTTGAAATTATTAATGTTTTATAATAATTGTATAACAAGTGTTTTCGTAGGACCCTGACGTGTGTCAGTAACCGCAAATTCCTAAACCAATTTCACTGTTAATCTCTAAGCTTTGTTGGAAACTCTGACCAAATGTCGCTCTAATTTTTAAATTTCATGCACAACAAGGGTTTCTTGAATCAAAGGAAATTCATTGTAAAATGTAAGTTTTTGTATCGAGAATAAAAAAAATTGAAACTCTTCTCTGCAGTGTTTCTTTTCTTTTTCTCTTTCCGAGAAGATTTTCGATTCTGGTTCACAATTTAGTATTTTATGTCGTTTCTTACTTAAATTGTGGTGTAACTGGTGAAGTTTGGTATAGGATATTTACTACACTTTCTCTCATAAATTTTGGGTAGCTAACTTATTCTTGTGAAACTTTTCATTTTCCAATCAGCAATTACAGCTCTGTTCGGAGAAATTTGGCTCTTGTTTGTGTCTGAATGTCAAATTGTAGGTGAAATTCAAACTCAAAGCATGTAAAGCTCGATTTTTAGAAATGCACAATAATCAAAACAGTGATGGAGGATCAATGGATATAAATAACTTCATGATCTTGTACACATATGGCCGTGTCCTGGTTCGTTGATTTGTATAGTATCAGGTTACCTCCCACTATAAGAAATGCCTATCGGCATTAAAAATGAAGAAAAATCTTAAACAAATACTATCTTGGTGGCCTCGCTACCTCTCCTCCATAGATTTACTTAAACAAAGACTATTTTCTACGCCTTATTAATTTTGCAAATCATATTCCGAGTTTGTTTAATTAAACTTATTTGAAATCTTTTTGGGAATGATTTTTAACATTTATGGATTGCCCCACAAAAATACCATGTTGAATGTGTGCCGAACATTATACCAAAATTGAATGAATTACCAAAGATCATACTAAAAGCAACCTTACGTAAATGAAGTAATAGTTTCTTGGGTCTTTTTCTCAACACATTTCCATTAATGTTGGAAGACACAGTACGAATCATAAAATATCAATTATTAATTACACCGAAGGCGTATTCCATTTTATATAAAGGGGATAGTTATTGTTTGGGTCTGACACAGTTGTACAGTGGTATCATTGTATAAGTGGATGGCCCGGGTACTTTTGAATTAGACATCTCAAAAAATAGGGTTCACAGAGGTTAAATTTAACATCCATTTAACAATGAAATGGTCAACATATAACAATCTAGTCGGTATCTTTTTTTGTGTTACAAATAAAAAGACTGATTGTAGGACTAGATATTCATCCCAGCCACTTTCATGGACACGACAAAGTAGGAAGACCTTAATGCATTCATCAACTTAGTATAGGTTTTTATGGATCTCAAACTTTCCATCGTGAAATATCAAACCATGCGCATGTAAAGAGCAATAAAACTATACAATATCTACACATAAAAAATAGTAACATTGATTCGTCCAAAGAGCTTACTCAAATTATATTCTTCCCAAATAAAAAAGAAGGAAATGTGTGATTTTCCAAGCACTACTTATTTCAATATTTATCAAGCATCTTAACTATGTGAATATTTAATGATAGGTATTTAAAAACATTAGCAAGATAAATTGAGTATTAGGAGTTGAAGTTAATCACAAAATTGGAACACTCATTTAAGCTAAAAGAGATTAATGGTTTGTTGAGTTTTCCTTCCCAAAAGCTAGTTAGTTACATTAAGTATGCTTTGGAATTTAAGAAAAACATCTTAGATGTCTCTAAAATTTGAATGAATCGATCCAAAACATTGTATTGCTCAATTTTCATATCTTGAAGGATCTTTCTATATATTAAAAAAATATTTCATTTTCATTTAGAATAATATTGATGGACAACATTTCTATTCCTTTTCCATTTAAGTTGATTTTTCTCATTTAATATATATTTACATTAAATATTAATTATTCTTAGAACCGGAAAATCACACTGACAGACATATATTATTATTATTATTATTATTATTATTATTATGTTTATATTAGCAACAAAGCTCCATTGCATTATAATTTATGTGATTACATTTCCACAAATTGCATTCAATGAATCATGAATATGATCATCTTTGGCATTTGCAATCTTTATTATGTAATGGCTCAGGTTTCAGCACCCTAAACCTCTGCAACTTGCTACTTTGCCAAGGTAAGTCCCTTGCTGCCCACAATTTGCATCCCGCTCTCTTTGTAAATACACACACATAAGGCATTGTTTTACACAATTAGGTTAAGGCTTGGGCTATATGTTCCAAATGGTCCATGAAGACAAGTAGTCGTTATTTTAATTTTATGGCATTTTGTATATCATGGTGCAGAACTCTTAATATTGTTTATGGTGGAGAAATTTTGTATATAATGTTGTGTTTTCATTGACGTGGAGAACTCTTGACTACTTTGGTCATTGTTATTTTGAAATAATGTATCCTTTATTTTCATTTTGTATTATGAAGAATGTTTACCTTCCTTAATACCTTTTACCGACTCTCAAGTATCTTCGACACCTTTTGTTGACTGTCAAGTATCTTTGAGGGCTACCCCATACTATTTTTTATTCAACATGCATATTTAAACTATGGTACTATGATTTTATATCATTTCCCATTTATTGTTTTTATTTTGAAATCATTATCAGTAATGCAAATAACTCTGATAACTTTGTGAAAATTTCATGTCCTATGTGCTTCTTTATGTCATTGACATTTTGGTTTTTATGTTAACATGTTTCGGTATAGGGAACTTTTGTTTGTGTCTAGTTGCAAAGTTAAAAAAATATGGATTATGATCATCGTAAACAAATCATGTTAGATGAAATATATTACATTTTTTTACAAATCATCGCAAACAAATTGAGGTCTTTGTGGGAAGGGTCAAGTTAAGGGGGCTTGTCTGCAGGGTTAGGTTGGAGACATAGGATGTATCAAGTTGTTTACCGGGATCGGGGGCGGGTTAAAGCGGATTCCGGGGGGGTAGCTCATAGGGGGTTGGGCAGGTGGCTCAACGAGCCAATATCACCAAGTAGGGGAGAGGTGAAGGGTGATGTGTAATTGGTAAGGGAGGGGGAGGGGGAGTCATGAACAGGGTTGTGGGGGAAGTGAGCTCGCCGTGTAGGATGAGGGCTCGGGATGGGGGTAAATCAGGGTCTTTGCGAAGCAGGTAGGTTGAGAGTAGGGTTAAGGGGTAAGTTGTTGGGGTCGAGTGGGAGTCAGAGGGAATGGCCAAGGGGTCAGCTTAGCTTAGTTGGCTAAGCTGGCCGAGCTGGCCAGGGAGGTGGGGTAGGTAGGTTAGGTTTAATTTAGGGATTTCAAAAAAAAATGTTTTTCTAAAACAATTAAAATTTGATTTACTTGCAAAAATCTTAATTTGTTTGCTATTTTTTATATAATTTTTGATAAAGATCTAATTGTTATCTTATTTTTGTAGGTTTGTTAACAGGTGCAAACCTACACACACAAATTTTAAAACTGATTTTTTTACACAAAAATTTGCAGTTAAGGAAACCAGTATAAAATTGTAAAATAACAACACTAGGATGTTATATATTTTTTGTGATCTTGTTGCTTCCAAATACTTCCATAAGTATCTACGAACTTGTACAACAACACACAGAAAGATAAAAAACAACAGAAAATACCCAAGATAAAATTTAATCAATTTGAACCACACCACAGACAGATTGAAATTACATGAAAAAGTGAAAAGGGAAATTGAAACAAAAATGAAAGAAGATGGGGGTACGAGTCCCACCGGGCGTGCCAAACTGGAAGTCCTGAAAAACTGAGTAAAAATGGAAAGTAAACAAATTAGTAAATCTTCCTGCAGCTTTCCAGAGAAAACATCAAGTAGGTTGTGAGAGCTTAGAATCTGTGTAACCTTGTGGAATTGTGGGTGCTCTTGAATGGCCTCTAAACGTGGGTACAAAGCTATGAACACAGAGATTTGACTAGGATTATTGCTTACAAATTTAGTAGAGTTACTAGACTATGAATCCAAGAGGGTTGGATAGAGAGTAGGCATGCATTTTATAGAGGTTGAAGTGGTTGAAAATTGGCTACAAGCGGGTGAAAAGAGGGTCTTAAGTGGACGCATTTTTCTGAAAAAAAAAATTAAAAAAAAAATCAACTTGTACGAGTTTTTCGAAATAGTTACACTCAAAATTGGAAGATGTTGTAGAAATATGAATCGTACAACTTTGAGTCTAGGTTCTAAACTACTAAATTTTATTGAAAAAAGATAAGTTTAAGTGGGTCAAATAACTAAAATACCAACAGGTGCTCCTCTTTTTGTTAAAAAAACATAATAGAGCAACTTTCGTGCCCCCCACCATTTTTTTAGCACCATTTAGTATTTTTCAAAACCCTTTGGTAGAAAGATATCTAGGAGCATGTAGTTTGTGTTAGAATTTTTTTTAGATTTTTTTAGCGAGTATTTTTTTAATGATTTTTCTAGTACAGAAATTTTATGTTTTGAAAAATAACAGAGCTCTGACCGTACCCCCCCTAACTACCTCAAAAAATATCAAAAATTAGTTTTTTTAAAATATGTATAGAATTACACCTAGTTTGTTCCTAAAAAACTTTTATTCAATTTTGATGAGTCAAAAAAAGATACACAAAAAAATATAGACATGTTTAAGCTTCAAAAAATAGTTATAACAAGGCATAGTTAGAAAATAAATAATATGGAAACCTTGTATTTGTTATAAAAATTGAAAAATAATATTTATACAAAGAAGAAACTCTGTTTTACGTCGTGGTATAATTTTTTTTAAACGAATCGATCATTTGATGTTGATTTATCATGGCAGAAGTTAGATTTTTGTGTTTTTTCTGCAAAAACACGCGGTTTGTTGTGTTTTTGTAGGTCCATGCCTCGGGCTTGGGGATCCAAACCAGATCCCAAGCCTTGAGGCATGTGTTGGAAAAGGTAAAAAGCATAACGCGTACACGTTATGCTTTGTTTATAAATTGTGGTCCCCCAACGTCCCTTTCATCTCTTTCACGAGAATTTTGCATACATTTTGTTTGGTCTGCAATTTTTTGTACATTCTTGCATGATTTTTTAGTAGTTCATTTTTTCCCCTACCCCACTAGTTGATTTTTTCTAATCATGGGTGATAAAAGTCAAGCTAAGGACAAGAGGAAAGTCAAGAACAAGACACCGGAGCAATTGGAAGAGATGAGAATAAATAAATTGAAGAGAATGCAAAAAAATCGTGTAGGGCAAGGTACATATGCTATATCAAATATAACTAATGTATTAGAAAATGGGGATGAAATACATAATGAAAATGTAGAGAATGATGATTTTACAATGAATAACGATTTTGCAATGAATAATGATATTGAATTGAATGATAATGTTGTTATGGATGAAGAAATTGATACAAATCCAATTGTTGAAACCTTACCTCAGAATCCAAATGTTAACCCCAAAATTTGTATGAAAACACTGAATGAAGAAAATACCCTTGTAAATAAATCTTCACCTCTAAGAACACCTTCTTCCATTTTGCGAAGAAAACCAATTCACTTAATTGAAATTTATGAAAACATTATAAAACCAATGCCTAACAAAATGTTTGAAAGAAATGCGAGAATAAAAGCTAGTGGAATTTGGGATAATTACTTTGAGAATTTAAATGACACAAAAAGATGTCAATTATTTGTTACATTGATGAAATTAATTAAGATGAGACCTATAATGAAGACCCTAG
The DNA here is from genome assembly GCA_019776745.2 of Taxus chinensis. Taxonomy (NCBI): domain Eukaryota; kingdom Viridiplantae; phylum Streptophyta; class Pinopsida; order Cupressales; family Taxaceae; genus Taxus; species Taxus chinensis. Next base: position 152,102,122 of record CM034150.1, on the reverse strand, counting down.
GGTTAAGAACATCTAATGTTGTTGATCAAAATGTGTCAATTATTGAAAACATACATAAAGCATACCAAATTGTAGGTGGAAAAAGACACACCAAATATAGTAATGTTATACGGCGTGCACTTACTAATTGTATAGTAAGTGATAAAACAGGTAATAAACGTTTGATTAGAAAAACAAGCAGTGTTTTGAAGCTAAACAGAAAAACACTAATGAAAGCAATAGAGAGACGTAAACGTCTTGAGTAAGTCAATAACACTGACTATTGGGATTTCTCTAGCAAACTTCCACGAAAAGACAAGAATACATCTAATATTCTAAAAGAATTAATTGTAAAATTTTGGAATGAGAACACAAGGGTGTCACTGAATAGAAGAGATATAGTAAAAAGAAGAATAGGTTCATGTAATCGAATCGTGTGTAAAACATTTCTTAGATACGACTCAAACACAATTGTTTTCTAAGTTTAAGAATGAAAATACACAAATTAACATGAGCCAAAGATTCTTTGAAATGAGCAAACCCTTTTATGTGAAAATCAATCACTCGCGTACCACTTGTTGTTGCAGGCATCATGTTGAATTTTCAAAGCATTATGATATTTTTGTCAAATACGTCGTGTTTTGCATACTAACATCATGTTGCAGGAGTTTGGATTAAATGTCCCACCAAAATCTTCAAGGGAATTTATTCCGACAATATTTTGTGAAAAATCGACTAGATAATTTTTTTATGACAAAGTATGTTTGGATGGAATGTGCAATGTATATGGTGGCTTGCCAAATCTGAAAAAGTTGTATCCATGAGGAGAGTACTAATTCAATAGGAAAAGAATTGGTTGGTTTTAACAAATATAAATCAGTGGCATATCAATTAAAAGATGGAAAAGAATATAAGAGGTGTGAGCTTATTACAAAACAATTACCTGTATCAGAATATATGGTCAAATTTAGAGAGAAATTTTTGTATGAGTATGCAAAGCACTCACATAGAGCTTGATGGTTGGATAAAAATTCAATTTAAGTAAGGACACATTCTCACTTGGTACTATTGTTTCAGTAGTTGACTTCGTAGAGAATTACACATTAAAGCCACAAATGGAGGTTCAGTCTCAATATTATAACTCAGTGCAAGTTGTTATTTTCATGCATATAGCATTCATGCACTCTCCAGAAAGTACTGAGCAAAATCAAAAAATATTAAGAGAGTATCATTTCTACATCAGTGATGATCAGAAACATTCTACATAATATGTAAAAGGGTGTTTCCAGGTGTTTTATGCAAACTTGAATGAGAGGAACATTAGTTTCAATGAACATTACATTTGGTCGGACAACTGCACATCACAATTCAAGAATGCACGGATGTTTTGTTGGCTAAGCAAGATGCACAAAGAAATACATGTACAACATATCTGTAGTTTTACTGAGGCAGATCATGGAAAAGGAGAGCATGATGGTGTAGGATCATGTGTGAAAAGAACACTTGCAAGAGAAGAGTTAAAGTTCAAGGATGGCACTAAATTTACAGATGCAAAAAACATTGTTGATTGGTGTGTCAAGAATATAGGCCATGAATCTCAAGAGAGATTAACGGTTTGTAGATATTTTTGGTTGATAGAGGAATAACATCTGGAAAACTTTGAAGCTTGTATGACAATTGTAGGATCAAGTGATATGCACTCATTCCAGTTCAGATGCAAATGCTTGGACTATTTATACTAGGTGCATGGCATGATTTTGTATTTCATGCATTGATTTTGTGTGGAATGAATGTGAGTCACAATAGTGGGTGGATGAATGGACTTGTAGACCTCTAATTCCACTCAACACACATCAAGTTCCACGAGCATTACAACTTGCAGGGTCTTTAGATCAAATGAAAACATCACCTTACTTTTACGAAGTCTTTGATTTAGTGCAAAAAGATACTTACATCTATGTACATGCCATGTTTTAGATTTATAAATTATTAAATGGTCAACTCTTAATGTATTTTAAATTTGACTTCAGTTTTACTTTGTGATGGAGGGCACGTTTTTGCAGTTATTGCGACGGAATTTAACAAAGAAGGAACAAACTACTTCTTGTCTCGTTGTGTAGAGGGCAAAAAATTGAGTTCCAAAATCATTGATGGTGAAGACCTTGAGTATCCCACTGGGTCAGTGGTAGTCACTGGAACTTGGCTTCGACAATATCCTATCAAAAAATCAAACATTTGGTTGTTTGAAGACTGTGAAGTACATCGAAAGATACTTCACTATTCACATTTGGTCCTTGCAACAAATATTAAATTGATCAAATATTGAGGTTAGCCATTAAACAAGAATCTGTGGAAGGTTCATGAATCAGATCATGAAGCAATTCTTGCTACTGTCAAGAGTAGAGTTGATCCTTGCGGTTCATTGGATTGAATTTGCAAAGGTATGTTCTTCATGAATTTAATTTGAATATTTACTTAAATGATTTTGTTTAAATTTTGTATGATTTAAAATTCTATTTAATTACTTACTAACATGTTTATGTAGGTTAGTGGTGCCAAAAAAGCTTCCACCTTCACATGGTTGGCACTGTCAGTAGAGAATTTATTATTCTCGAAGCCAAGTGAAGCTAAGAGAAATTAAATATTAGAAAGGAACAACAAATAGAAATTCTCATTTCACCACCTATATTGTAAAAATATCTTATTAAAATTCTCATTTCACCACCTATATTGTATGAACCACCTATATTATTCAGGTGATTGGCAAAGGACAACCTTACACTGACTCAGACTGCAGTATTTTACGTGTTTGCAAACAATAGGACAAGGAGAGAACAAAATGGAGATGGATTAAACTGCAAGATTATTTCGTATAGGGTCTCGATGTGGAGGTTTAAGATCTGACGAGACATCTCTAGGTGCCACACAGTCTAAGAAATCACATGTCGAAGATATAGTGTGTTTTGGTCTCAGGGCTCTTGAGGAACTATGCCCATACGAGGTAGTCCAAAAGCACGGGGAGCATAGGGAACCAAAACAAAGCATCCACTAATGTTCACCAAGCCATCCAGGAGTGTTGGCGTAGAAGATTCGGTCCCACGAGCTACCATTTGCAAAATATAGCGTCAAACAGCCTTACACTGACTCAGACTACATTATTTCACGTGTTTGCAAACAATATGACAGCGAGATCACCGAAAGGATATGGATAAAATCATGAGAGGATGTCATAGAGGGCCCCTACATGGAGGCTTTGAATCTAACGAGACATCTCTAGGTGCCACGGAGTCTTAGAAATCACATGTCGAAGATATAACGTGTTTTGGTCTGAGGGCTCTTAAGGGACTACACCCAGATGAGGTAGCCCGAAAGCACGGGGATCATAGGGAACCAAAAAAAATCCTCCACTAGCATTTACCAAGCCATCTAGATGTGTTTGCGCAGATGGTTCGGTCCCACAAGCTACCGTTTGTAAAATATAGCATCTAACAGCCTTACACTTTCTCATACTACACTATTTCGCGCGTTTACAAACAATAGGACAACGAGATCACCGAAAGGATATGGAAAAAAATAGAATAGGATTTCTTAGAGGGCCCCAACATAGAGGTTTTGGATCTGACGAGATCTCTTTAAGCACCATGGAGTCTAAGAAATCACTCATCGAAGATATAACATTTTTTGGTTGAACAACCTTGAACAAAAGTCTATTTTACAAAAACTCATATAACTTGAACAAATGACCTAAATTTTACCTAAATTTTTTTAGGAAACATCATGTCACCTTCCTCTATAATCTCCCATAATTTCTAGAAAATAATAATTCTACATTTTTCTATCCCATCTCATTTGCATGCTAGAATAGTGTAAGGTTGTATGATGCAATATTTTGCAAACAAAAGCTCTTGGCACTGAACCGATTATACCAACACGTTGGGGTGGCCAAGTAAACACTAGGGGAGGTGTCATTTTAGAGGCCAAAGCTCCAAGTGCTTCTGGACTACCTTTTCCGGGTGTAGTCCCTTAAGAACCCTGAGACCAAAACACGCTATATCTTTGACGAGTGATTTCTCAGACTCTGTGGCACCTAGAGATGGTTCGTCAGATTCAAAACCTCCATGTCGGGATCCTTTATGAAATTATTTCACATTTTTATCCATATCCATTCGGTTCTCTCGATGTCTTATTGTTTGCAAACGTGCGAAATAGTGTAATTTTAGTCAATGTAATGCTATCAGACGCTATATTTTGTAAACGGTAGCTCGTGGGACCAAATTGTCTGTGCCAACACATCCGGATGGCCTAGTGAACACTAGTGTAGGATTTTTTTTGGTTCCCTACGCTCCCCATGCTTTCGGGAAACCTTGTCCAGGCGTAGTCCCTTAAGAGCCCTGAGACCAAAACATGGTATATCTTCGAAAGGTGATTTCTTGGACTCCATGGCACCTAGAGACATCTCATCACATCCAAAACCTCCACGTTGGGTCCCTCTACGAAATCATCTAGTGGTTTTGTCCATCCCCATTTGGTTATCTCGATGTCCTATTGTTTGCAAATGTGTGAAATAGTGTAGTCTGAGTCACTGTAAGGATGTTAGACGCTATATTTTACAAACGGTAGCTTGTGGGGCCAAACCGTCTATGCCAACATGTCTGAATGGCCTGAAGAATGCTAGTGGAGGATTTTTTTTGGTTCCATACGCTCCCCGTGCTTTCGGGCTACCTCGTCCGGGCGTAGCCCCTTAAGAGCCCTAAGACCAAAACACGCTATATCTTTGACAGGTGATTTCTCAGACTTTGTGGCACCTAAAGACGTCTCTTCAAATCCAAAATCTCCATTTTAGGTCCCTCTATGAAATCCTCTCACGGTTTTATCCATCTCCATTCGGTGATCTCGTTGTCCTATTGTTTGCAAACTGCGAAATAGTCTAGTCTAAGTCAATGTGAGGCTACCATACATTATATTTTGCAAATGGTAGTTCATGGGACCCAATCGTCTACGCCAACATGTCTAGATGGCCTGGTGAATGCTAGTGGAGGATTTATTTTGGTTCCCTACACTCCCTGTGCTTCTGGACTACCTCGTCTAGGTATAGTCCCTTAAGAGCCCTTAGACCAAAACACGTTATATCTTTGAAGACTGATTTCTCAGTCTCCGTGGCACCTAGAGACGGCTCGTCAAATCGAAAACCTCCATGTTGGGACCCTCTACGAAATCCTCTCACATTTTTATCCATCTCCATTTGGTTCTCTCACTATTCTATTATTTACAAACGCATAAAATATTGCAGTCTAAGTTAGTGGAAGGCTGTCAGACGCAATACTTTGTAAATGGAAGCTCTTGGCGCAAAATCAACTACACCAACACATTGGAGTGGCCAAATAAACACTACGGGAGGCTTTGTTTTGGTTCTCTACACTCCCCGTGCTTTCGGGCTACCTTGTCCGAGCGTAGTCCCTTAAGAGTCTTGAGACCAAAACACGTTATATCTATAAGTGATTTCTTAGACTTCGTGTGACCTAGAAACATCTTGTCATATCTGACACCTAGTCCGAGAGTTCTTGTTTAATGACTAGATTAGCTTAAGAATGAATTTGATAGGGTAATGTCTAATAACACATGGGAGTTATCAATCGCCTAGTAAATCTTTCTTGTTTAGTTTTGAATGGGAGTCAGCTGGCCTACGGCTTAGTGACCTTCCATTCATTGATAATTTATGCTATGATAAACCCATGGCTACTTTAAAAAGTGCCTTCAAAAGGATAGGGGTAGTCATCAATCCTAGTGAAGGGTGTGATGTGATTTCCAAATAACTTGAAATGCCTACAAATTTAAAGGTAATAACACGAATTGAACAAGATTAGACAATCAAGAATCATTGAGTGTCTGAATCAGAATGTCATTACATCTGGAGACATTCTCAAGCATTGGATTAATGTATATAGAGAGACATTATCAAAAATATCAACAGATGAAAGGCATCAAATTATGACGATTCTAAGGTGTTTTAATAGGGGAGAAGACTGAATAGCATTGAATAATGTAGTAGGTGCATGATAAGATAGAAACTAGTACAAAGATACCATGAGCAAGAAGAAGTGCACGTAAGGTAAATACACATATACACATTGATAAATTGAATGAATAATTACTCATATTAGGTAACTCTTTATATACATACATTATATAAATATTGATTTCCAAATTTTGATGTATATTATACATTGAAAGTGCTAGTACATGTACATCACCAATAAATGAAAAAATAATCCATAATGTCTTAAATATTGTCAAGTGCACATCATATTAGTTTCATGCAAAAATAATCTCAAAAATGTAAGGTCTCATACAAAAATATCAAGTTCCAAATAGTATTTTAATGTGCATAATAAATATAAAAAATCCCAAATAGGTCATATACCATCAAGTTCAAATGTCGTATAGGCGTACATACAATGCCATGCACATAGGCACACAAAAAAGATGTCATGTAAGACATATATATTTCCTAATCATCAAAATCTATCCCTCTCTTGGCCTTTCTCAAAGAAGGACCTCCCTTAGACAAAGATGGAGATCTATGAGATGACTTTGGATTGTTCGAGGCCATTCTACGAGTCCTCTTCCACTGAATACTCGCCTGTAGATGAGCATGTAAATTCAAATAATATTTTTTTGTCAAAACTTAATTTATATATGTTTTCAACATGTATTTAAGACCATGCTAGAATGAAAGTATTTACATAAATACACAAACTTACCGCAAGTTGTCAATCACACCGAATCTGCATCTCACGCTTAGATGAGTCATCGGGAGTTGCTGGAGTACGAATGGGGGTACGAAGATGACGATATGGAGGAGTTAATGCCCTCGAAGTCAAAATGGATGGGGTTGAAGTTCCCTACATACACATAAGATCATAAAATCTAACATCAGAATTAGCGAAAATAGAACTAAGTACATGTATGTGTAATGACAGTAGTTTAACTAATTTTATCAATATAGAACTATTGTTTTTACCCTGCCACGTCTGTGAATCAAATGAACAGGGTTTCTACCTGTCACAAGTAACTCCTGCATATACACAATGGAGGAAATTATTAACATAATTTAATAATTCTACAATGAAAGACCTTATTAACATGCAATTTAACATAATATGAATTACACGAGAAATTTAACAAAATTTACATGTTGTTTGAATACCTCAGTGAGTTGTTACACAAATGAAATCGCAGCAGCAAAACCTTTCTCTACTTGTCGCAGAGATGGTGGGGTGTATAGTGAAGTCAAAATCTTTATCAAATGTGTATCACATGAGTTAGATGAACATACAAGAACATACATATATTTGACTTCAAAAAATTTATGTGTGTGTGTGTGTGTGTATTTGCATGTATGTGAAAATTCTACACAATTAACATTCTAAATTACCTCTGTGAATGTATGTGTATGCATGGTGCTCTCCGCCTATGGTTGGGATGAAGATGTGCCTCCCGTGCGGTGTAATATCAATGCATGTACATGTACAAATACAATTATTTCAAAAATTTAGCATATATAAGTAAATCATGTACTCCAAACTTTTTGTAACACACATAATACAACATAGCAGATACCTGCAAAGGTAACGCTGATGACTGTAATCCAAATGTCTCACTTAAAAATGCATCTGACATAGTTACATTATCGTGTGCACCCCTAGCACCAACTCCACTAAAATCAGTACACATGAAAGTATCATCCTCCTCGAGCCCCAAACATATGCTACCACATGATGAGAAAAGATGTGGCCTCATGCTAGTACTCCCTGAGGGAATACTTTGTGTACCTCCATGAGCATCTGGCTCAAAAATCTCCCTCGTATGTTGAACAAGGGTCACAGATAGCCCCTAAAGCATGTGGAGTGTTTCAATCTCTATTGTCTCCTTCACTACTTAAGGTACAGTCTCAGGGTGAGGGGGCTTCTGTGTAGGGACTCTATCCTGCTGAATTGTTGCATGTTGTACACATGGTTGATCCTTTGCATATCCTTTTCCTCGGCCCTAGAAATCTCAGAAATCAAAACAATTTTTGATCTCGTTGAGTATAAAATCGCAATAGAGTTTCCTTAGAAAGTATAGTGGCACCTCGTTGTTATTGCAAGGTGGAAAATCAAAAACCATCCACCATCGGTCCCAAAAATTATTTTTAATCAAATTATTATTGCACTAATGGATGGGAAACCATTTACATGACAATGGAACAGGAAAATTAGTGCGGGGGTCCATGAATAAAGCGCATATGAGGTCTTTTGTAATTTATTTTTTCTTTACATCCACATATGACAATTTTTTGGAATAATAAACCCTACAACCCTCTCTGTAAGTTGTCCAACGATCAATTTCCACGTTGTCCCGTCAACTTGAGCAAGTAATGCCTCCAATGTGTTTGCAAGAGAGGCGTGGTGGGGATTTGTAGATTGTGAATCCATCATTCTTTTGATTAAATCCTCAATTTCAATTTTGTTTTCAACTATGTGGGCTACTAAATCTTCTTGACTACCCAGGGGATGTTGTGTAATTATGGGAGGGTTGGGAGGGATGACATGAATATTAGGGTTTGGTTGTGGTTGATTCCCTCAACCTCGAACTGTAACAATAAAAAAAATGTAATCAATTCAAATTATACTCTATAATTATCATATTTCAATGCAATTTTGAGAAAAGAATTGTGCCTACCTCTTCTCTGTGGGCACCATCATCAATTCAAATCTTCCCGGTGATCCAAAAATGATCCTTTGAGCTTGAGATCCAGCTGAATGAAAAAACGCAAGGGCGAGGTTAAGCTCTGAAACTCATGTTTAAGGGAGATAAAATGATGGAGGCTCAGGCCTCTCTTTTTTAATTTATAGCATAAATAACACGTACGCATTATGGTTTGGTAAATTCCAAACCTAAAAATTTAAAATGTGATTACATTATAATAGAACGCGTACGTGTTTTTCTTTTTTTGGGGGGTTTTGTCCACTTTTTGGTCCCCCAAATTCGTGCACTTACCCTGAATACACATGCTAAAAATAGCATTGGAGGAGGTTGTAGGGGCATTTTGAAGCATTAAATGAATTAATTGCAGAAGTTACATCCGAGAAGGTGGTTGTGCATGTAATTGAATTTCCCCCACCTTTCTAGGATTCTAGAAGTGTAGTTGAATAGGCTTTGTATGTGGGGTTGACTAGGAATCTAAGTGGTAGTTGACTGAGAAGAGGATGTGGAGTCGAATTGGAGTCTATGTGAGTCCAAAGTGGTTGAATATTTGCACTTAATTAATTAATAAATGATAATTAACTTAGCACAAAGGGGTAATCTGTGTATAATTTAATTGATTTAATCAATTAATCACAAATGGGTGAATAACAGGGTGTATTGGGATAGCATTGAGAATAGGTGAGTGATTTTAGGGTGTCTACACACCTTACACATAAAGTCACATAATGCAACATAATTGCAAAAAGATTACACATTCATGGTGCACACTACTTGTACATGTTATCAATGCCTAACTCAAGTCGTCATTATTTTCCCAACACCACAAAATATCAGATCTAAGCATACATGCAAATAAAAGTGGATATTCTACCAGAAGAATTATACAAAACAAGAGACATAAATCAACACCAGATTTAACGTGGTTCACCCAGTGTGGGCTACGTCCACCAAGAAACAAGCCAATCTATTATCCAAAGCTTTGACAAGATATACAATGAAGATTTACAATCTTCTACACTTCTCAGATGTTCAGTACTTTCTTCCTTCAAGCTTTTTGATTCTTCACCAAGAATTCTCTCTCACATAATTATCTTGTAATTATGATACATCCATTACTTCTAAACCCTAGCTTTTATGCTTATATAGTCATTTATAAACTTAGGGCACTTAGCCATGCAATTACATCCAATAAATCTACTTTAATGCTAAAAATAGATTTAATTCCCGAGAGTTAATTAAAACTTTCTCACACAGGTAACCGACGTCGGTTAACCCTGATCCGTGGCTTTTCCTAACCTGTACTGACTACTGATGCTGACCGATGACCCGGTTAGCCCTGACCGACGCCGGTTACTGTATTTTCCAGCAAGTTCCAATTACATGCTAAAATGAAGTAATTAAGCTTCACAACTCAACAATCTCCCACTTGGAGTTTAATTACTGCACCATACATGTACAACATCATTCTTGGATCCTTCCTTGGCTTTGTTTCTTCCTCTTCAAGTCTCAAACTCGAAGACCAACAGAAGTGGAGTGTAGCTCCAACTTCTCCTTTGCTAATGGCTTCGTTAGCATATCCGCAGGGTTCTTGCTCATATGAATCTTTTCCAGATTCAACTGTCCATCCTCCAATACCTGCCGTATGAAGTGATATCTCAACTGAATGTGTTTCGTTCTCGAATGAAATGTTGAGTTCTTTGCCAAATGAATTGCACTCTGACTGTCACTGAACAAGTTTACAATTACTTTGCTCCTTTCCCAACTCTTCCATGAACCTACTCATCCATATCATCTCCTTGCTAGCCTCTGTAGCTGCAACATACTCTACCTCTGTAGTAGACAAAGCCACAACCTTTTGCAATCTCGAAATCCAGCTAACTGTCATTCCACCTACTGTGAAAATATATCCAGTAGTGCTCCTCCTACCATCCAGATCTCCAGCCATATCCGAATCAACATAGCCACGTAATGAAATATCCAAACCTCCATAGCATAACTGCATGCTAGATGTCCCTTTCAAATACCTGAGTATCCATTGGACTACTTTCCAATGCTCTTTACCTGGATTAGCCATATATCTACTCACAACTCCCACTGCCTGTGCAATGTCTGGTCTTGTACAAACCATAGCATACATGAGACTTCCAACTGCTGAAGCATATGGCACTCGTGTCATGTATTTGACCTCCTCTTGTGATGAAGGACACTGATCTTTACTCAATTTGAAGTGTCCAACCATAGGTGTGCTAACAGGTTTTGCATTCTGCATGTTGAACCTTTCTAACACCTTGTAGATATAATCCTCCTGAGACAAATACAATTTCTTGTTTTTCCTGTCTCTATGTATTTGCATGCCAAGGATTCTTTTTGCAGCTCCCAAATCCTTCATTGCAAATGTGTGAGCTAGCTTTCTCTTAAGCTCACCAATGTCCTGCATACTAGATCCTGCAATAAGCATATCATCCACATACAGTAACAAAATAATATAGCTCCCATTTTCAAGCTTCTTGAAATAAACACAATGGTCAGATTCACATCTCAAGTAACCATGCTCATGCATAAAACTATCAAACCTCATGTACCATTGCCTTGGAGCTTGCTTGAGTCCATATAGGCTCTTTTTCAACCTGCACACTAATTTCTCCTTACCCTTGACTTCATACCCAAGTGGCTGCTGCATATAAATCTCTTCATCCAAATCACCATGAAGGAAAGTCGTCTTCACATCTAGTTGCTCTAAATGCAAATCTTCTACTGCAACTAAACTCAATACAGTACGAATAGAAGTCATCTTAACAACAGGAGAAAATATTTCACCAAAGTCAATACCTACCTTTTGTGTAAATCCCTTTACTACAAGCCTTGCCTTGTACCTTTTCTGTCCACCCTCTTCTTCCTTAATTCTGTAAACCCACTTGTTCTGCAATGTTCTCTTTCCTGCTGGCAATTTAACCAAATCCCAAGTCTGGTTCTGTTCCAAAGAGTTCATCTCCTCATCCATGCCATGCTCCCACTGAACGTGAGTTTTATCCTGCATTGCTTCTTCAAAGCTTTCTGGTTCACCACTATCAGTCAATAATAGATAAAATAGAGAAGGTGAAAATCTTTCTGGAAGTTTACTTACCCTTTGTGACCTTCTCACAGGAGTTTGGGGTACCGGAGGCTCAATCTGGACCTCCTGGACATTAGTATCAACTTCTGACAGTGACCGACGCCGGTCACCTCTAACCGACGTCGGTTCAGCTAACCAATGACACCGGTTCTGATCCTCTGTAACCATCGGCGGTTCATCTGACCGATGTCGGTCAGGGCCTAACTGACCACGGTTACTGTGTATTTCTGAAGGTGTTTCTTTAAAACCTGAGAGTTCATTTTCATCAATAAACTTCTCAATTTTCTCATCCTTGGGTACCAAAATTTGATCCCTGTACATTCTCTTTTCATTCCATTCAACATCATGACTCCTAACAATTTTAGAATTCTCTAAATCCCAAAAACGAAAACCGAAATCACCAGATCCATAACCAATGAAAGTGCACCTCTTGGATTTTGCATCCAACTTTTTTCTATTTTCTCTATCAACATGCACAAAAGCTTCTGAACCAAAAACTTTAAGAAAAGAAAGATCTACCTCTTTTCCGGTCCATGCTTCCTCTGGTATTCCTCCATCTAGTGAACTTGAAGGGCCACGGTTAATCAAATAAACCGTTGTATCAACTACTTCTGCCCAAAACTGCAAGGGCAATCCAGAATGTATCCTCATACTTCTAGCACGTTCCATGATTGTCCTGTTCATTCTCTCTGCAACACCATTCTCCTGTGGTGTTCTTGGAACCATTCTTTCTCTACGTATCCCATTCACTGAACAATAATCATTGAAAGCCTTGCTACAGTATTCACCACCATTGTCAGATCTAAGGCACTTTAACTTAGAATTTGATTCATTCTCAACAAGGGCTTTCCATCTTTTAAAAGTTTCAAAAACATTAGATTTGTGTTTAATACAATAAACCCATACCTTTCTTGTAGCATCATCAATGAAAGTAACATAATACTGGGATCCACCATGAGAAGCTACCTGAGCTGGTCCCCACACATCTGAGTGTACAAGCTCCAATTTCTGCTCCTTCTTAGTTGCCCCAACTTTGAGAAATCTCACTCTCTTTTGCTTTCCAAAGATACAATGCTCACAGAAATCAAGATCTAAATCTTTCAAATCTGATAACTTACCCTTAGCCTTTAAGATCTGCATTCCTTTTTGACTCATATGACCCAACCGATTATGCCACATGCATGCATCTGAATCTGAAGTAGATAATGCAGAAAAGGAATCAGTAATACAGGTAGATAAATATAACGTTCCTACCTTCTTACCTCTTGCCACAACAAAAGCACCCTTGGTGACTTTCCAAGAGTCTCCTGTAAAAGTAACCATGCAACCAGATTCACCTAGTTGCCCTGCAGAAATAAGATTCCTCCTGAGGCTTGGCACATGCCTCACATCTTTCAATACCCATGTATTTCCATTCTGCAATTTTAGATGAACTTCCCCTTTACCAGTAATACTGCAAGGTTCATCATCACCCAAATAGACATGCCCAAAATTTCCCTGGACATAATTTCTGAAATAACCCTTATTAGGGGTTGCATGGAAAGAAGCTCCTGAATCTAAAACCCATGATTCAATTCTACTATCTAAAGAAAGAATAAGAGCATCTTGCATTACCTCTGATGCAGCAAGATTCACCTCTTTACCTTTGTCTGGTTGTTGGTTCTCTTTATTCTTTGACCAACAATCTTTCTTTGCATGTCCTTTCTTTCCACATTTCCAACAAGTAATTCCCTTACTTCTGGATTTAGATCTGCTATCCCTTGACTTTGATTTCCCATTACTCTTACTCTTGGATCTCTCCTTCTGCCTGCCCCTGCTTTCTACATTCAAAGCATTTCCAGATGATGTTTCCTCTGTACTTTTCCTGTGAATTTCTTCATTCAAGATTATACTAACCACATCATCAAACTTAAAAATATTATTAGCAGATGTTGTATTACTAACAACCATTACCAAGTTGTCCCAACTATCAGGCAAAGAACATAAGAATAAAAGTGCTTTTACTTCATCATCAAATGGTATTGAAACCGATTTTAACTGATTTACAATAGATCAGAAATCATTCAAATGACTAGAGGTAGATTCACCTTCATGCATCTTAGAACTAAAAAGTTTCTTCATCAAATAAACTTTATTTGAAGCACTAGGTTTTTCATATAAATTAGCAAGAGATTTCATTAAGTCTACCGTAGAAGCTGCTTCTGTAATATTGGAAGCCACGGATGCTGCCAGGCTCAATCTTATAGATCCCAAAGCCTTTCTGTCAAGAATCTTCCATTCTTCATCAGTCATCTTCGTAGGTCTAGACTTCTCATCCAACGGTAAGTACAAATCTCTCTGATACAGATAATCCTCAATCTGCATCTTCCATAATTGATAATTTCAGCCGTCAAACTTCTCTACCTTGTATTTATTATCTTCTGTCATTGTTGTAGCTCCCACTCAATCAGAAAACCCTCTGTGAGTAAATCTGTCAACACACAAAACCCTCAAACAAAGCTCTGATACCAGTTGTTGGGGTTAGCACACCGGTTGTACAGACAATATATCAGATCTAAGCATACATGCAAATAAAAGTGGATATTCTACCAGAAGAATTATACAAAACAAGAGACATAAATCAACACCAGATTTAACATGGTTCACCCAGTGTGGGCTACGTCCACCAAGAAACAAGCCAATCTATTATCCAAAGCTTTGACAAGATATACAATGAAGATTTACAATCTTCTACACTTCTCAGATGTTCAGTACTTTCTTCCTTCAAGCTTTTTGATTCTTCACCAAGAATTCTCTCTCACATAATTATCTTGTAATTATGATACATCCATTACTTCTAAACCCTAGCTTTTATGCTTATATAGTCATTTATAAACTTAGGGCACTTAGCCATGCAATTACATCCAATAAATCTACTTTAATGCTAAAAATAGATTTAATTCCCGAGAGTTAATTAAAACTTTCTCGCACAGGTAACCGACGCCGGTTAACCCTGATCCGGTGCGGATCACTTTTCCTGACCTGTACTGACCGACGCCGGTTAGCCCTGACTGATGTCGGTTAGCCATGACCAACACTGGTTACTGTATTTTCCAGCAAGTTCCAATTGCATGCTAAAATGAAGTAATTAAGCTTCACAGATTCCTTACACCACAAAACCATTGAAAGAGTAGACCTCACAAAGGTGAGATCTTAGGCACAATTTCTTGAAAAGAAATAAATGAAAATATTTCTAATAAATATAAAAAATATAATTACAAATCTAGGCACATCATCATTACACTCAAATTATAGTCTTCAATGAGACTCCACAACAATTCTAAAAATAATTCCCCAACCTAGACCTTTCTAAGATTTTACAAATTCAACCTTGGACTCATATCTTGGTTGGAAAGCATTCTCAAACATTTAAGCTTGAAATTTTTCTTCCCTTGAAATTTGTCTCTACTAAAGGTATAATTGTTCCAATATTTAAGCATGTTAGCCTCTAAAGGCTTGACTTTAACATTTCTAACCACATGAAAAGGTTTTTAAAAATATGGTAAGTTTCAAATAACTTTGTTCCTGTGATAGGTGTAAGAAAGAGTTGAGAAAAGAGACATTGAAGTTCACTTTTAGGTAATTTCTTAGTCATCTTTATAGTCATAGTCTTGAATCTAAGCACATTCTTCATAATATTCTCATTGGTACATTGTTTTTTTGAGTGATTCATGTAAAGGTAAGTTTCATATTAATGTTAATTTAAAATGTGTTACAAAATCATCAACTAGCATAGTAAATCATATATTGAGTGTATAATATCTAAAACTTATTAGATTTTAAAAAAAAATGTTATCTATTTTACTAATTGAATTTTTTTTAAATGTTATCTATTTTACTACTTAAAAGATTAGGTAATTTATGAATATAATTTAATTAATATTATCATTTATTTTTTTACTATGTAATTTAAATATAGTATTTTATTCCTTCTTTTGGAAAATGTCTAGACATCATTGTTCTTCGTGGTTGAGTATCTTTACAAGAAACATTTAAGTCTAGAAGATATTATCAATCTATACTCATCATGATGATGGATCATAGAATGTGATAAGACTGAGAAAATAAATATTATAGTATTTCTTAGAGAGAGAATTGAAGCACCTATTGCTTAAAGGAAAACAATGGGAAATCCAATCAAATTAAGAATACATCTATATTGTTTCCTTCGATCACAAGTCTATGTACTAAAGCTAAGTCATTAGAGTCTTGGGTTAGTGCCAAATTTAAGATTCTATATTTTTTACATTATTTATCATTCTCCGTATCATCATAATATGGGGAGAATTATGTAGGATAAATTTAGAATCAGATTTGAGATAAGAGGTGGTATTTAGATAATTTGTAGATGTACTTTGTAAAATGTGTAGTGATTCTTGAAGTGTTAGGTGAAAATATATATGACCTAGTGGACTTAGGGTTTGGGATAGAGTAAGTGGCTTTAATTTGTTCAAAAAATAGGTAAATGAGATAAATTTGGAATAAATTCCAAAGTGTTATTGTCAAGTGTTATAGGATCGAATTTTAAGTACTAAACTAACATGTGCTTATGGTACCTTATATAACACAAGGAAACTATATAAAATACAATGCTCCCCAAGTTCTCACTTAATATATCATATGTAATGATTTTAATATAAATTTTAAAGGATAATACCCTTTCAAGAAAAATACTTATAAAATGCATCACCTATTAATGAGGAAACTCATAATTATTCTCTAGCTAGTATAGACCACAAGAACATGGCTTTAGTGTTGGGTGCTCAACAATGAATTATTCTTCTCAATGATATATGTGATCGCATGTTGAAATAATCATGTGCCATCACATGGTTGTTAGTATTACATTATGCAATAATTAATCGATAAGAATTATAACCATTTTTTACCATTATATAATAATGGAAGACGCATCAATTCAGTTAGTAGGATGTGTCATTGATATGTACACTCCCGAAGGCCTAACATTGATTTGAATATCAAATTTTGAAAGAGATATATAAATATGGTTTCCACATAATAGTATGGTCCTCCCAATATTGGATGTAATTCATTATTATATGTCTCCAGTATTATCAATATAGGCATCCCCAACTATCATACGACGGGTATCCATTTATATTTCTCGCATACACACACTTAGGTGTGTATACATATCCATTGATATTGTTCACACACAACCTTTTCTATATTTTTATATACATTGACATTTCTCACATCCACCCTTTTCAATGATTTCATATCCATTGAAATTTTTCACACACATACTTTGGTAATGTTTCATATCCATTGGTATTGCTCATGTCCACACTTTTGTGTCGTTGGATATCCATTGATATTACTCACACAAATACTTTAGTGTAGTTAAATATCTATTGACATTTCTCACACACATAATTTTTTGTGGTTACATATCCACTAATATTTCTCACACACATACAAAATTTGGTGTGGTTTCATATACATTGATATGTATCACACACATACATACTTTTGTGTGGTTACATATACATTGATATTTCTCACACACATACATTTTTGGTGTGGTTTCCAACCATTTGTATTTCTCTCTCTCTCTCTCACACACACACACACATTGGTGTGGCTACACATCCATTGATATTTCTCACACATAAATTTTAGTGTGGCTTCATACGCAGACTTCAGTGTGGTTACATATCCATTGATATTGCTCTCACACACACTCTTCTTGATAAAATATAAATTTATTTTACACAATGTGATAAATAAAATTAAATCCATTAGTACGTATTATATATGCACATGATATTTTTTCGCTATTCATCCATGAATTGGTCTTAGGTATCAAATAGCATAATATGATGCATATTCAATCTTTTACAACTAATAAAGTACTTTTGTGTACACCATATATGTCCATTAATGACCCTATCATTATTTATCCCTTTTTCCATCGTTAATTAGCATTATAGAATCAAATCCATATGACAAAATAACTACACCTAACTAAATTTTTGTGCTTAAAGCACTATCAAATATAGTTAATAAATCTAGTCATATTAGCCTAATAAATCTAGTCATATTAGCCTTGATCAATAACTTATTTTTCTCAAATTTTAGATTCTATATTTAACTTGATTTATATATTTTGTGGATAAATTTGAGTGTAGTTATATAGGAATATTTATTTTTATGATAAATTAAATAATTTGGCCTTGGATAAAGTTGTAGTTGCAACCATCGACTTGATATTTTAACTTTTGTAAGGTAATTTACCATATTTTCATATCCTTTCACAATAGTGTTAAAAAAAGAAACACTTTAATTTACTAGAGATAAATTCTATAACATACATTCTACTAACCATAAGAGAGATACTTCAAGCCATACATGCTTCCAAAAAATCATGTTTGGGAGTATAACTAATAATAATAGATGCCTTACATCCTCAATTAACACAAAAGTGATAAATGCATCCATACCACAAAGTGACATTCGTAAGTCGGCATAAAAATCATCAAGACATGATTTCAAGAAAAAGTATGACTAGAGCCTACTGAGATATTTTAAAACATATATAAATTTATACAATATGTATATTTATTTGTTTTCTAAACATGTCCTTTATGTAATATCTCACACATTTATTAAGGTCACAGACTATATCGTAACATTAAAAAATATTTCATGTTATGCAATGTTTTATTGATTAGAGGCCACTTCAAAGAATATATGAGCATACATAATTTTCTTTTTATTCTAATTTGAAAACATGCATGTATTATTATCATAAAGAAACTCTTTTCAAGCATTTTTGCAACTTCAAATACATAAAGATACTTTATATTTATATTGTTAAACAAAAAATGAACACGAGTTCTTATTAATTACGTTGAAAGCATTTTTCCTATTAGAATGTATCTAGTAAAATTTGAACTTTAGTGTGGATATCTAACAGTTCTACATGCACGAGTTGGAATAATTCCACATGTGACTTATGTTGGTGTTGTGTTTGGTTGTTGGGTGTAACCTTGTTTCCCATCAGAGGTAAATAGAAAATATTGACCAACACATTTGTTACACGAGACTTCCTCGGTGCCTACATTCTTTGATCGTCATTACTCCAAATCACTCCATCTTTGTCCTAGTAAAAATCCATTAGACGGAATTTTACCAAGTCCATTTGGCCTCACCAAATGAGATCATGTGTAAAAAGCAGGATTATTCGATTATTAAAGTGGTTTGCAATAAAATCCTAACTAAAGTGCACATTTTTTACCCACTCATATTTGTATTATTCACAATTGTGTTGTTCTCATCCCCTTCTTTCAATATTTTGGCACTCATTGAATGGAATTTTATGTAAGAGTAAGTAGTAACTCTAAATGGGACAAAACATGCACTTCATGCATGAAGGTAAAATTTGATTTGTGAAATAGATGCTATCCATGGTAAGATATTAGTACATCAACATGTTTTTACTAACTACCTACCTAGATGAGTTATTGGCATTATATCGATACCAAGTGTTGGTAATAAACTATATTCAATCTTTATGAAATTTGCGGTCATACGTGTGACTCAAAATATAATTTAAAATTCTCGCTGGAATTTTTAAAATATGTGAAAAAATTATTTTGTGTCTTTACTTATTATATTATTAATTACACTGAAGGCATTTTCCCTATTAGAATTTAGTTTACAAAATATAACACAACGTAAATATTGAATGGTTCTATTTTTTTGCGTTAAAGCATGAGTGATTCAAAAATGTTCACATGTTTGGACATCCTCATTTGCTACACTATTTGGTCATTGATGTGCATAAAAAACTTCTTTTTCAGTGGCTGATTCCAAATTAATAGATTGAAGCCATGTAAATTGCCCTTTAAAATTACCTTGCACTACATCAATTTGGTGACGTTGGCATTATTATTGTGTGCATAGATTGAGGTATCATCTCTTTTATCAACATTGTTTTTTGATGGTTTTGTACAAAAAAATATCAAATAATTTTATTTAATTGATATGTCACCCATTTCTGGTTGGTATTTCCCCTTGTATTATCCATTTTCAATGATCAAATTTTACAATTATTATAATTTTCTTGTCAATTATGACATGTGAAAAATATCTAGAAAACTATAATTGGACTAAGTTATTATTTTTTCATTCCATAACTTGTGTTCTATTTAAATATGACAATTTAGATTTATATGTGCCATCATTATCTTTGCGAGATTACGGTTGCTTAAAACCATATAAAATTATCCTCAAAACTAATTATAATTTATAATAAAATAAAACTAGCAATCGCATGTGTATAATGCAATGTGAACGCCGAACGGTATATGTTATTTGATTTAGAGGGATATTTATTTTTTGTAGTTGATATCGATAAGGGGTGTAATTGATTTTGTAATTGTACGAATATATATGAAGCATTAAATTTAAAGGTGTTATCTCTACATTTCAAATTTGTTACAAATTCGTACATATACATTTGCAAATCTTATATCATGAGTGGTAGCCTTATCACCACTTAAAACTATTCTGTGAATTTCTTTGATCGATGAAATTTTATACCAAAAATGTATTTTCGTCTTGTTAATTGTGTTTTATGAGTTGCTCTGACATTGTAATATTTTCGCTAATTTTGTTTCTTGTCATTTCATATAGACTTATAGTTCCCATTATTCACTATAGAGTTTATACTCCATTTGAGCATTTCTTTGAAACATATTTGTGTGTTTGAAGTAGATCAAAAATAGTTGAAGAGGATGTTTGGAAAAGGGTGCAAAAAAAGGGATTAAAAATATTAACTACATAGTGCACACCCCAGAGTACCATAATTATGGTCATCACCTTCATTTCAAGAATGCCACCACCTGCATTGGCTTCACTATCACTACTATTTCAAATCACTATGATTGCACTTACCTTTGTGTTTTCCTCCTTTGCCTCTCAAAATGTATGTTTACTTCCTATAGTCATAGGGGTGCTCTTATGTTATACAATTTTCAACTTTGAGATCAAAACAAAGTACTGTGTTATAAAGGGTGAGCAGTCTTTAATGTCATCATAGATAAGATGACATATACACCAATGCATGCATGTTTTGCTAATGAAAATTTGGAATGTACGTATTACAGTGATCTATGAAGAAAAAACATGAATTTTCAAAGTCAATATAATTGAAACTAAATGAAAAGGAGAAAAACTACTCACCCTAAAGATCATATGAGTTTGTAAGTTGAATTGTTGATCAATCAATAAAAAACATCATCCAAAAAATGATGAACAACTCATTGGTTTGTGAACAATACAACTTACAGATAATTTTAGGCTTTTGGGACAAAAACTAAAATAGATCAGTAGAGGAAGACTCAAAAATAGCACCAAGATCAATAGAGGAAAACCCAAACTAAAATAGATCAGTAGAAGAAGACTCAAAAACAGCACCAAGATCAATAGAGGAAGACCCAAAGACAGCACCAAGAAGATTTCATAAGAATTAGGCACAACTGAAAGGAATACCTGCTCCTTGGATCCTAGAGACAACATTGCATCAACCTCATCCAGCACAAGTATTCTTATGGAATTAGATCTAATGGCAGGTCGGCTAAGAATGTCTGAAACCCTTCCAGGAGTACCCACTAGAACATGAACCCCTGCTTCAACAGTCCTTATATCATTCAAGACGTTTGTTCCCCCTACACAGGCATGCACTTTTACCTGTAGGTAATCCCCTAGAGTGTTCATCACTTTTTCAATATGCATTGCAAGCTCTCTGGATGGTGTAAGCACCAAATCTTGGCATTCCTGTAATCTAGCTATTGTAAAATTCCATAGAAAAATGTTACAGTCTTCCCTATTCCAGATTGGGCTTGTTGGATAACATCTAGACCTTGGAAAAATGGAACTATTCCTCTTTTCTGAATTTCAGATGGACATTCAATCCCTGAGAAAAAAATGCAGAAGCAGAGGCGAGAGCAATCGTGTGATGCTCGTAGACTTCACGAGTGAAAAGAATTTGTGAGAGGAGGAGATGAATATGAGGAGGAGGGGAGGCCATCCTGGATACTCAGTTTAGAGGTTGTAGCAATCGCATGTGCAAAATTCAATGTGAACGCCAAACGGTGTATGTTATTTGATTTAGAGGGATAGTAATTACTTTTGTAGTTGATGTTGATAACAGGTGTGATTGATTTTACAAGTGTAGGAATATAGATGAAGCATTACATTTAAAGGTTATATATAGGAAATGTAACATACATCATGCCCATTACTTATCTACCACTTTCCATCAGAATAAAAAATTATATATCTATTTGAAACAGGCCAAACATTGTAGAGATCACACTGCTAGAATTTCTGTTCACCATCATCTCTTACTTTAGGGATAACCTTTCATTGCTTATAATACAGAAATAGTAGCAATCAAACACTTTCTAGTATTTGTTACAACAAAAAAAAATTACGGCCAGCTCTTGTGCCAACTTGTGCCATTTAGGCTTTCCATACCTTCATTGTTCAACTTTCCTCGTGTAGTGGTGTGCCTGTGTCACACAGTAAAATTCAGTCAAATGATCAGTTTCAGATTTAACTTTTAAAAGCTTAAGGGTTTTACTAACATATTGGAGAATAGTTTACACTTATAAAATAAAGTAAAATATATTGGTTCTCTAAATAAGAGCTATCGGTGGCTCTACATAGTGTCTCACTCATTAATTGCACTTTAGGCTTACATTAATACTTCTGCTCTGGCTATCATTTATAGATAAGTATGCAAGAAGGGAAGAACTTCCCAAAAGGTTTTTCTCTCTTAAAGAATATTATTACTGTTAATTCAGAATTCCAATACTTTAAAACTGAACGTTTCTCCAAGTCACCGTTGAAATAGGTCATGAATGTAGTTAAAATGGGAATGTAGCTCACATCCCTGATGACCAAAAGTAGATTTATGTAAGAGTACCCAAGGCTTTCTTCCCAAGACAAAGAATGGCTTTCCTAGCAAGCCTAGTATCTAGCAGCTGGTTTCGGGGGAGTGCAATTCCACATCAACATAGTGCAGTAGAGTTTTAGATGACTAATGAGGTCTATTACATGACGGGGAAGGACATAATGATGGAATTTGTTAAGTAGAACAATTCAAATGCCTATAACACATTTCCATATGAATGTTCATATCTAAATAATTCATTCATATTACTTCCATATATGCACATAACACATATAGATTCTTATTTAGAGTGTTTTCCCCCTGATATATAAAATCATAGTTAAACCATTATTGCAAAAAAAATGGCTTGTTTCCTCCAAAACATCGAACATTTGAAATGAAAATGTGAAGATAATGTCGAGTGGTTGTGAAAAAACTCATGAGAAGTTGGCTCATAAAGAGCCTGCCGGGGTTTCATACTTTTCTTTTGGGGGCAGGGGAAAACCCCAAGTAAAATAGGAAAACTTGGACCTTTGTATTAAACCTAATGAAGATAAAAACAGAGTTCCGTGAGTGGCCCATACCACGGTTTGTCAAAAGCATGCTTTCCAAAAAAAAAATTGAGAAAATAGATTGCAAACCATTGTACTCTACTGGAAGAAACATAAAAGACAGTTTGATAGGTACTGCAATGGATTGTTTTCACGTGTACATCTCTACTGAAATCTCTAGTGAAATGCTTCGGCTTAAGATCCTCTTTTTTTGTATGGAATAGTATCAAACTGATGGAAGAGAAGTAAACAATTTACGTAAAAACAAAACCATACACATCCTGAGGAAATTAAAGCATGCCAACTTGAGAACAGTTGTAACTATTGTTAAGGCCAACTTGAAGGACAACCTAAGGATAGCTTTAGTTATTGTCATGAGGCCAACTTGTTGGCAACTTAAACGGTAGCAGTTGGTATGAGGCCAACTTTTTGACAAATTTCAGGATGAAGCCAAGAAAGCAGGCTTTCATTCCTGGAGATTCTAGATAGACACCATCTTCATAATCTTCTTCATTCTTACACACGTGCATATGTGGTGTTCTTATAACATCATATCTTTGAAAATCTATGCATATATGTCAGAGAAAAAAAGTGGATACACTTCAAGAGCTTACTAAAATTTCCCCAACTCATACCTCTGGCAGTAGTTTATGTCTCTTGGATAGCAAGCTTCACCTGTTTAAGATTTTTTCTCATAATTTTGGAGCACCATAAAATAATTTATTGGTTTGTTTTGCATCTTCACATACATGACAGATAGCACATCTTGAAACAAATTTTTGCCAATTTGACTGGAATAGCCCAGAACAATCCTTCCAAAGATTATTTCTTTCTTCATAATATAATACACATTCCAGGCCACCATTTTGATAGAAAAATTTCATCACAAAAATTTCTCTCCTGTAGAAACTAACAAAGAAAACACAGAATAAAAATCATTGGCCATCATGAAGAAGCCTTTCGATTGGAAGCCATGCCAGTGTGCAGGTGGCCAACCACTACTTGACAATATTTATTCTAGTCCCAAAGAAATTAAGGAGACCAATTAAAATTTATCCAATTCTCATGCACTTTGTGATCTAATAAAGGTAAGGCTGCAGTTGCAAACAAGTCAAAAAGACTCTCAAATTGCTAGATGTTGGATAGGATATGGATGCATTGTGTGGGGGATATACAGAATTGTTGTTGGTTGACATGGAAGATAGTATTATGATGAACCAGCCAGGATTGGATACACAGACATACCCAATAAGGTTTCAAACTAAATATACCAGACTTCCTAAGCTGAACCATAAAAGTTTACATTTAGTCGTACTACTTGACAAACTTCTGTCGCATCATAATGTAGAGCATTGCCACAGAAGATTATCCATATACATCACGAAAGAAAACTAATATCCAACCTCTTCCAATATCATTGCTGCCTTATCCAGACAACTATGAGCTATATGCAACACCACTAAATCTGTATCTATGCTGTCAAAAAATAGACTTTCAAAAGGTGCGGTACCATCACCAATGAGATTCTAAAACAAAGCATTGAACCGAAGCACTGATCTAGCTATAGAAAGCTGGCACATGTTGCTACTAGGGAGCCAACCAGATATGTTATTATGTTAGAGATAAGAGCTCCATATAGCAGCAAGTGTTCCATATCAATTATGTCCCCCCTGTGGTAGGATCTCACAGATGTGAAGATGCATATTTGAGAATAGGGGAAACAAGGAAAGCTTGTTTTGTCACAAAATTCAAATATAGATTGAAGTCTTGATACAATGCCCTACAAACAAAATACCACCAAAAAATTAGTATGGTATAATATCAAGATCTTTGAAGCTCTAAGACGAAATTAACTGTCAAGAAACTCAACACAAGTATACTACAATACCTCAATAATGTCAGGCTTGTCATGTGAACATTTCAATATTTCCATGATTTTGAGTGCATACAAAATGTCTTTTTGGGCAGTAGGAGATCTTAGTGATTGAAATGCTAGGAAACATGTATCAGCAGAACACTTTGCTTCAATGCCCAGCACGTCAAAAGACCTCAAGGCCTGGTAAGTTTCCTCGAGACTAGGATTAACATACCACAAAATCAGTTATATTTTAATGCTCGTGATAAAAATTTGATATCATGAATTCACAATGAAGTAATTTGATCCTAGCCTCAAGGTCAGAAGGTCAATTTGAATAAAGCCACATCAATATTACATTTAACATAAAAAAAATTATCGAACTTTGTTTAAATAGATCCATAACATAACAACTAAACATACACCTTTAATTAAGTGAAAGATTATCTCTAGGCAGTAATTATCGAGTCCCAAAATTAGCCCTATTTCAATATATCAGAGAAAGATAAATAATACATCCTGAGATTTTTCTAGTCATTTTATCAAACAGTTCACATGCTTCAACATTTTGCATACATATCTAGCAGGGATCTTGCAAATGAAACATTTGACTAAAGTCCCTTCTCCATAATGTTATGGCAGATATCCACGCCTTGTTTTAATGTTGCTAGAAAATTTCTCAATTTTTTCACTACTAAAACTTGGAAGAAATTTAAAAATAAAAATATTTCCGAGATTTTGGATGGAAGCATCTGGGAATTTTCTCAACCAATGAAGTGCCAACACCTTTTGCAAAAGCACATAGCCCACTTCATTTGTTTCTATATCCCTTCAGACTATGTCAAATTAACCCTAGTTTCATGGATTGCAATGACAGATGGTATGTCTCCCAACCTGAATGGAAATTAGGTTTCTATGGATGGAGGTGTGGTGGTTTGTACCTCTTCCTAGATCAGCCCAAATTTGTGCTCCCTGCTACACTCTCGGATTTTATGTTCCCGAGGCAATTCTTATCACCTATTACTAAGATTTATTTTGTGTAGGCCAAAAAATTATCAACCTTGCATTGAAAATAGGACCAAGATGCCCCCAAAAAAGAAGTAAAATTTCAGTTTTCAGGTGGCTTCATATGCTATCTATGAAACCATTGCATTTATAAATTCAATTTGCATGTGAAGTGTTTGAAATTGTAACCCTTCACTTTACCCCCAATTCACATGGTTCTGAGGAATTTTTTTTACAGTAAGCATGGAATCAACATCCCGCATCAAAGGCCTCTATTGGAATTCAAACTCAGTTCATAGGCATGAAATCTTGAAGAACACTGATATTTCCTCTAGTGAATGTTGATGAGCAATCAATGAAATCTTGTGCGAAGGGTTCAGCAAATCAATGTGTTTGCCTTCTTTCACCAATTCATGCACCCAACTCCAGAGATTCCTTCTGCCATTGTCCTTTATATGGAGATTAGGCCTCCTCCCTTTAGAAATCTCCATCATCAACATCCCAAAGCTATATACATCATCTTGTTTCGTAGCAATACTCCCACCAGCATACTCAGGAGGCATATGGTCCAAGTGTCCCTGCAGCTTGTGTTGATATATGGCTCTTTTGAGGATTTATATTCCTATTCAGACCAAAATCAGTAATCCACACCTCAAAATTATTGTCCAACAAAATATTACTCCCCTTGATATCCCTATGGATAACATGAGGGTTACATTCATGGTGCACGTATGAAATCCCAACAGTCACCCCCTACTAATCTTCACCTTCTTCCTCCAATCCAATGTTTTTCCTGCATCGTCCCTTTCATGCAATCATTTATCCAGGTTCCATTCTCCACAAACCTATAAATCAATAGCCCCTCTTGCCCTGATATGTAGTACCCCCAAAATCTCAACTAAATTATTGTGTCGGATTCCTCCCAAAGTGTCCATTTCTGCCTAGAATTATCTGATTCCCTGACATGCATCCATGTTAAGTTTTTTTTACAGCAACCACAATGCCATATGGTAAAAAATCCTTATAAACCAATCCAAATCCGCCATCCCCAATAACCCTTTACTTTGGACTCCTGATGCCTCTCCTCTTATTCTTCAAGTGCTAATAAATTTTCTTAGAACAGATGAGGAGAAGAAGTAAAATCAGCACAGCCAAAAAGCATCTAATCCCCACAACAACTGTCAACATCACAATTCTGGTCTTGCTCTTTCCTTGGCCATAATTGAAAGGTGGTATAGGGCTTTGCAGCAGATAGTGCATTTTATGCCCAGCCAACACCAAACCTTTAGTGCCCAAAATGAAATGCTCATGGTAAATTCGATAGATCAGTCTCCGATAGAATAGACCTAATCGACGAGTCTCCGCCCAAAACCCTAAAAAAATTGCAAATATAGCATGTAATTTTAAAATGCAGAAAAACACAAAAATATTTGGACGCCCGTCAAAACCATCAAAATGGCTATAGTGAACGTCAAATTTGACATAGTCATAGAAACGTCCAGAGGTCCTTTACCATAGGGAGAACGCCTTCGGCGTAATAAATTCAAGCCAAGTCGTATTCTCTTTTTTGGTATTTTTTATTTTTTACTTTTTATTTTTGGGATTTGTCATCAAATCTCAATCGTTGACCAATTCAATCATATAATGAAGAGAACTAAAATTTTATTTACAATCCTTTGGATAGATGGTGAAAGTGTCATGTACTATTTGATAATAAATTAAAGGTATTTGTTATTCCATATTTGCACTGAAGACATTTTCCATATTAAATAATTATAGGGGCCTAATTCTGACACTTTTCAAATCATGGACAATCAAAATGTATTTTTTCATTGATGCACAACCACATAAAATTCATCCACATGGATGAGTGTGAGTAGGGTTTACTCCACATGTTGATATTAATTACAAATCCATAAGGAAAAATTTTGTGGATAATATTTTTTGGTGTGGAGAATCACCTAAGATAATGGTCTATAAAGATGGTATAAAAAACTTGATTTTCCCTATTTTTTGGTTGTCAAAGTTAACTACTACATCAAATTGACATGGAATGCCTAATCCACTCCACATATCCATGTCTCTACAGTGTCATAGGAAATAAACAAGAGAATTCCCCTTACATTGTTGTGTAATCTAGCTACCCACAAATCACAAGTGATAACATTACAAGCATCAACGTGTACACATACCCTTTCTCCTTAAAATTATTGATAAACATGACACATGGAAAATATGTGCCTGGTTGTGAAAATAAGAGTTTCACTTAGGTTCTCCCTAACATTTTCCCACCCCTGAACTTCTCCTCCCCCAAACCCCTTCTTCATTGCCCCTATTCCTCTTGTAATTTTTCACTCCCTCAAGTTTAACTTCTTTAATGTATCCCCATTGGTTTCTCCATTCGCCATCCACATGTGAATGCTAGTAATAACATATGAAGTAATTTGCTTCATTTTCAATCATTCTCATTAAAAATATCTATTAGAATTTCATTTCTTTATGTATTTTAAAAAGGGAAGACACCTAAAACATCCCTAATATAAAAATATTTTCTTCAAGGTTGCACTTATTTTAAATGCTTAGTTCCTTAAATATAAAACTCAAAATTCAATGTTTATCTAATATGCAATAATACTTCATGAATGATTTGACATGAAGGAAAAATACTTCATGAATGATTGGACATGAAGGAAAAACTAACTAGTTACTACTAAGTATTGCATTTCAAACTTCTATCCATAAATTTATGATGGGATTTCATTCTTTGTTATTTAAGTAGACATGAGGAGTGTTAAATATGGACATGAGGATTTTAATTTTTTTATTTTTAAATATGTGGTAGATTTTAGTCTCAAATTGATGGTTTGCTAGTGGATACTAAATCCTTATTAGTAGAAATATGGATATATTTTTATTAAATATTCTAGTCTGGTTTTTTTATCATAGCCTTTAGTTTTCATAAAGCTAAAAATGCTTCGAGAGTATTTTCCCAAATCACTGAATGCATTTTTCCGATAGTAAAATATGATTGCATTAGCATATCTCAATCATTCTATCAAAGGTTTATATCAGATGTTATTAAGAAAGGAGGTAACACTCTTCCTTCTCTTAAATATCCAAAGGTCGTCCTTTGACGTTGGATTTTTGTAGATGTCAATCCATAATGTGAAGTTGGAATGTTAGAAGAGATTAATAGATATCAAGATGACAAAAAAAATTCTAAACATGTTTGTTGGGTTTGATCATTTTTATGATGTAATGGAAATTTTATCAAAGCACAATCTCAAATTATTCCCACTCCGTCTAAAAACCATCTACTTCTCATTTCATTTTTTGACGATCTTTGATCCCAATAATCAAGATACTAGTCATTTAACATAAATGTCACATATGTTAGGAGTTGAATTATTGGCCAACCAATGAAATAATACCACCCAAAAAGTGATAATCATCCCATTGTTTGGTAAAAAATTTAACTTGCTAACATATGTGATGGATAGGATCTTTCATACTAGTATCTTTGTGAGGATATAAACATCTTGGGAAGAGTTAAGAAAACATCTAACAGATGATGGGTGCAAGTATTTTGAGGTCTTTTATATGCACAATGTTATAAAAAATTATGCTCTGGAGATGTGGAGGCTTCTTGATCCCCAAAAAATATTGATTAGGTATAAAGAGCTCTATGACTTTTTTGTTTGTGTAGATCCATTGGAGCATGATATGGTGAAAAATATGAAACGAGACACACTTTTCATTGGTATGTATCTTCCCAAACTTCCAACCAATCTTTAATGACCATTTCCATATTCAGATGAAAAATTATATCATTAATACAATTGGTACACATTTTCAAAACCCTGACTTTGGTACCTCATCAAGATAATAGAATATATCTTGGGAATCATCATATAGGCATGCACATTATTCACATTATTTGAAACATCTTCTTGACACCTCTTCTATAAAACCACATATATGGAATCAGTCCATTATGAAGTTCCTTCATTTATGATATGTTCACTTAGGGATTCCCTTTACATGGGGATGGTTGGTACATAACTTCCATCCTAGGGTAATGAGTGACCCTTCACCATAATTATATATTGTAGTAATTAAATATTATAATATAAGATTAGTATATTATTTGTTTATAAGGTTATAGCTTATAATAAGGTTATTATAGATATTATGGGCCACTATAGTTAAATTTGAATCCCTATAAATATTAAGTTTCACTACATATTAATCATATTGATAGCTTTTTGTTTTTGATTTGATTTTTATGTTTCACTAGCACTTTCCCCTCGAATTTTTTATCTCAGTCTAGACATTTACATCAAATTCTTGATAATGACATGTGCATACATACTTCTGAGATGTCGTTACCTTGTGTATGTTGATTTTGGAGGGAAGGCATAGAGTACCCTCCTAATTATTAAATTTTGTATCCTTTTTCCCTTAGAATTTCTTGATTAGCTTAAGTTTGTCTATTACAACATTTTGAGAGTTATAAAAACATTCAAATAATCTAAAAATTCAAAATTAAGACCAACTTGTAGTTTGTTTTGTTGATACATCAAAACATCAAAATCCAACCCCTTCAAAAGACAAGAGGAGCCCCTTAAATAACCTCATGGGCGGTTGCAAAAGAGTCTTTTCAATTTCTTTCTTTTAATCAAAGGATAAATATC
Organism: Taxus chinensis; assembly: GCA_019776745.2. Taxonomy (NCBI): domain Eukaryota; kingdom Viridiplantae; phylum Streptophyta; class Pinopsida; order Cupressales; family Taxaceae; genus Taxus; species Taxus chinensis. Next base: position 152,071,215 of record CM034150.1, on the reverse strand, counting down.
CAAGTAAGCCTTATACTATCAAATTATATCTTACTTCAATATTACATGACTAAACAAGAAATAGTCACCTTAACTAGATACATCGATTATAAGAAAAGATTAAGAACTATGGGTTGGAACATTTGAAGGATTGGTTGTGACATTCTTTGCTTTGAGCACTTGATTTTTGAATCTTTTCAATGCTTCAGCTATGTCCATGCCTCGAGGGATGGTGGTATTTGCAGTCGCGTGAGTCCAGCTACCTAAACACTTCTCCATTTCCTTCCCAAATTTTGCATTCTCTAGAAATTCCTTATTGGCCTCAGTGATGGCTACTTGAAGTGTACATATCTCCCTCATTTTATCCTTTGACATAGTATCTTGTTTAAACAAATTTTCTTTAACAAATGTTCTGAACTAGGACTTTATCTCTTGAATTGTGAATCTGTCACACGAATTTTCTTTGAGGATTTGGCCTTGAATATATTGAAAGGTAGATATAACACAAGATTTAAAAGCTTCACCTTTATGCAACATATTCCTGAGTCCACCAATGGCTTATTCAAGGACATTTATCTTCCAATCAATGTTGAATACCCACTGCTTAGACAAATTATATTTTGCCTCATTAAATATTTTATTTTCCAAAACAACATGTACATCTGTGTCACTCATCAGCCGGAGATCTTGAATGCATTCACTCCAAAAATTTCAATTCTCTCTCTAAATCATTGAGTGTTGTAGTGAACTTCAGTTGTACCACAATAACCCTATCATATGACTTGTATGCTTCTTTAATGAAGTTTAATCCTATGATTATCATATCATCAACCAATGCTTCCATTGCCTTACCGTAAGTAGTATGCTTATGGATATCATTGATAACTTGAACTTCATCATCATTTAGAATAGTAGGTGGTGGAATTAAAGCTAGTGGGGCTAGATCAAGTACCTTATCCTTTTCTAACAGAGATCGAATGAAATTTGGAAGGATTTGATTTTTTGTCCTCCAGTTGATCTTGTGTTTGTTTTCCTTTCTCAAACCTTTCAATTACCTTTGACATTATCTCCTTCAATTTGTGTACTTCACTCTCGGGTGTAGATTTTCCTAGGGGGAGTCTTGTTAATTCCAAATCACTCACAGACAGATCTCTCTCATCCTTGTCAATCTTAGGTTTAGCAACTTCCATAAACTTCTAACCCTGAGAATCATATACTAACCTGGATGTGATTTTGGCCTTCTTTGTGGATGAGGAAGGAGTAGTACCTAGAAGGGCTACCATAACATCAAACTTTGGAGAAACAATATGAGATGTAGCTTTTCTTTTCTTACTCTCCACCAATGGTTGCACCCAATCAAAAGAAGAACTAGAAGTAGAGGGAGCAAGATACCCAAGTGCAAGTGTGCCCTTTGCACTTAAGGTTTGTACAGCTGATACATCCAAGACAGATGTTTCAACTTTAGAAGTAGGTACTTCTTTGACAGGAGTTTCTTTGGCAGAAGGTCCTAGGAAAACCATTGCTCCTACCTCTGAAGTCTGATCTTTTTGTTGATCATCTTCTTCCTCTTCTTTTACTATACTACCTCCCTAAAGGTTACTTTCTTCATGTCCTTCTGCTTCTTTATGATCGTCATCATCATTACATAGATATGTGATATTCCCAATTTCAGATATTATTTCCAATTGTTTTGGGGAGGACAATTTTACACTTTCTCCCTCCACCACTTCTTCTATTTTTTCATCCTTCTTAGCTTTCCCCTTTCTGGTGAACACCAAAGTTGAAGATTCAGGGGGTGGGGGAAAGGATTTTTCTTGTGCCTCAAGGGTTTCCATAGAAACTTCCTTTTGAAGATTAGTGGCCTCATGAGAGAAATACCGTGATCTACTTGCTCTAAACATCTTCATTTTCCTATCAAACCAAACCTTGGTTCTAATCAAGATAGGATCTATGAGCTCAAATCATCCCTTTCCTTAGTGAACCAATCGATATTTTCAATAGGAGTATGCCTAATAGACCTTTCATATTCAAGATATTGGAGATCTTGATCATCATCTTGTAGTCCATTTGGTACCTTGTATACCTCAAAATCATTGATTTGTTGGAGGGACAATCTACCATAATACCTTCTTATGGCTTCAAAATTATCAGAACAGTCAGCTCAATAATCTTCGTTATCAGCAAGATGATGAAAACCCATTCTAAAATTATTAGAAATAAAACCTTTGATGTCAAACCAAGTCCTTGGCTTGAAATAAAGAAGTGTAAGGGGGCCAATTTTCCTATCAAAATTTTGGGCATCCAAAGCAATCGTGCAGGTGTAGTTACCCAATGTGGTTGGAAATTGGATGCCTGTAATCTTCTTGTCTCTACAAAGTTCTGTGAAGCTTATCCAACTACCTACAGAATTCAACTAGGGCCATTTTATCCCTACAATACATTAGAAGTTTCAAGGGTGTTCCTTCAAAACTAGCTAACCGGATGTAAGAGAACTTTCTAAATTGAATGAAGTAGCTCCCATAGATAGTAATCAATTTTTTGGCCTCTTCTGAGAATCTTTGAGCTATGTTACCCTCTAATAATCTAAAAATGTACATGGTGAATGCATCATTCACCCTTCTGAAATGATGATTAATGATATTCAAAGTCAATTGTGGGCAATATTCATATATTAGATCACCTTTCTTTTCCTCATTAGGGGAGATGCCCAACCATTCTTTGTATGTTGTTGTGGTATACATCACATAAGAATTCATGTAGAAAGTCTTAGTTATTTGTACATTGACCAGTTTCTCAATAATACGGTCATAGATGATCTCTCCGCAGTTTAGATTTTTCTTCCCTTCACATATGATGTTGATATAAGGGCACAACCAAAATTAGAACTCGTTAGTTGAGAGCAGCCCCATTATTCTAGTAATAAGGGTAATGATATCTGACAACTCCTCTTTGAAATTGATTCTGTACATAGTTTTGGGCAGTCTTGAGGCTCTTTTCTTTGGGTTTTTAAACCAGGACTTGGCCACCCTACTCTTGTATTGTTCACTATCTTGATCAAACAAAATTTGGGCCTAAGATTTGGTGAGAGTATTTGAATCCTCCACCACAGGGATTTTGAAGGCAACAATGATGCAACTAGTGTCCACCCGGGAAATAACTTGTCCTTGAGAATCAGTGATATCCTTTGTGTCTGGATTGAAGTAAGAACCACAAGCTAGCATAGTGTCATCACATTGAACAGAAACAAGAAAACCCCCTGCATGAGTTATACCACTTTCTTTGATTAAGTTAGCAATAGGAGTAGGATTCTGGCAGTCAAGTCGTGCCCAAAAAATCATCAAGGTCGATATGTTGAGCATAATTATCTCCTATTTTAGGTACAATTGTTTCCAAAGAAGAAAGATGTTTGTGCCCTCTATAATGGATCTTCATGATAGCGAAAAATTGAACAATTAGCCGGATAGTGGGAAGTAGGGAGAGAACAACAATTTCTTCTAAAATTTTATAGCAAGCTTCTTGAGTCTTTGAATTTTGGATTTCAGGTGAACTGTGACTGCTTCTGAAACCAAAATGCACTTGGGATATTGAAAAAAACTAGAAAATGCTCTGTCATGGCTATAAACAGTGGAGAGGGTGAATGGAATAGAAAACAACAGCCAATTATGAAAATTATGGTAAAATAATTAGTTGCACTATGTGTTTATACACATTCCATTTTGAACATATCAGCAGAGTGCATTAAATAAAAAAATCAATGCATTATGGGAGACGTATAGACTTTAGACACAATACGTTGACCTGAGACTATGGAATGTGGATATGGCAGAATATTTGAGCACAACTAGCCCATGTGATGCTAGGACACTTGGGACGTAGAAAGGTGAAATTCCCACAATATGAAGGAGATTTTGTGTATGATGCAGAAAATGCAGGTTTGCGGGTTACAACTGGCCCGGAAGCACTTGGGACATGTGGGACATGGAAAGCCAAAATTCCCACAACTCAAATTGGGTAATTCGGAAAAATATTACACAACCAACCCTAGTGACATTGGGATGTGAGTTCTCTGCAAAGCCAAAATACCCATAGTATGAAGATAACCTTAGTTCTTTTTGGGTAAAATGAAATTTCAGGGAACAGAGGGTCTAATGGAACATGGGACACGTAGAACAGAAAAACTTGAAATACCTGCAGTACAAAGAGAAAGCCTCAAATTTTCTAATTGTTGAAATTTCATCCTTTGACATTATACTTCACAAAGGCAAACAAAACTTGACAAAGATTAATCTCATCAAAAAAAATCTCTCAAAAATGCACAAAATTTTAAAGGGGTGACAACGGCTGGCTCTTTCTGGGGAGGAACTATCTTGACACAAGAAAAGGAAAAGGTTAGACAAAGGACCCTAGAATATTTAGTTTCAAGGCAAGTGCAAATCCATTGGGCAAAAGAGTCAAGAATAGAGAAATACAAAAGAACAACACATGCAATAGAAAACACAAACAAAAGTCCAAAATCGGGGACTATACAAGACTGTACAAAGGACTGCCTAATCACCTAGGGCTGAAACAACTTCAAATATTTTCCACTATATGGTAATGGAAGAGAGCTTCCATCCATATAGCTTAATTAAAATAAATTTTCACCAGCAAAGTGTCTAATTTTGAAAGGACCCAGCAAGAGAGAATCAAACTTACCATGACTTTCTCGAGGTTCTCGCCTCTTTTCCTAGAGTAGGACAATGTCTTTAGCCTCAAATTCCATGGATCTGGATTTCTTATTGAACAGTTGTTTCGCCTTTTGCTTATGTGTGGGAATTCTTTCCACCACCTGCAACATGTCTTCATCCAACTTTTGCTAGTACATAATTATTTTCTCCAAGGCACTAGTGAAATTTGAATCCTCAATAGCTTTCATTAATTACAAGGCTAGCAGTTCCACTGTCACTGACAACTGAGCTTCTGTCACATACACCACCTAAAATGGAGACATTCCAATTTCTCTTTTATGAGTGATCCTATCTACCCAAAGGGCATCATAAAGCTTTTTGTGTCAATTCCTCTTAGATTCATTCACAAGCTTTCAAATGATAGGCACCAATTTTTTATTTGTTGATTCTTCCTGTCCATTATAGGTAATAATCAGAGGAATGTGCAAGGGAAATACCATCTCCATAGTATAATTCCATTAATTCATAAGAATAAAAATTAGGAGCATTGTCAGTGACAATTTTGTTTGGTACTCCAAACCTGGTCAAGATGTTCTCCTTAATAAAATTGCATACCACTTCAGAGGTTGTACTTTTTAGTGGAATGTCTTCTACCCACTTCGTGAAGTAGTCAGTAGTAGTCAGAACATGAGTATGCCTAGCCCTTGAGTTGGTATTGAGAGTTCCTACAAAATCTAACCCCCACTGTTGAAAGGGTTCTTCAATTACTACTGGTTTGAGTGGTAAGGTGGCTAGTTTGGGTCTACTAACAAAAGTTTGACATGATTCACATTTTGTGACACATTTTGTTGTATCCTTGAATAAGGTTGGCTAATAGTATCCTACATGCAAGATTTTATGAGCACTCATAGCAGATGAAAAATTTCCACCAAAATCTTGATCATGAAACGCCTTGAGCAACCTCTTTTGTGTTCTTTATGCACACATCAAAGAAACCTTCCATCAATCCCTCTTTTAAATAAGGAATTTTCCCAGAGCACATGGTATGCAAGTATTAGCTTAATATCTCTCTTTTACTTAGTACTCATATGAGGTGGGCATTCTCCATATGTCATAAAATGAGAAATATCGGCATACCATTCATCAGTTGAGCTGAGAAAAAGGACAATGGGAATATCAACATCTTCTTTAGGTGAGTCACCTTTGGCACTTTTAGAAATCAATTCACAGAGACCCTTACCTCAAACCAATTTGGTGGGCATGATATCCAAATCATACTCTTGCACTTTTTCCACCAGATTTCCTCTTTTAGTCCCAAACTCTTGTTGTGTGAGAATTGATTTAACAGTTGCATCAGGCATAAAAAAAATTGAGTGAGAATTGAGGATATAGAAGTGGAATTGTTTGACTACCTTAACTAAAAAAAAGCATGCTTCTCCATTTGTGTATACTTTAATTTGTGAGCTTTCAAAACATAACTCATGAAAGAAATGGGAAGCTCACAGCCTTCTGGATTCTTCTGTGTCAAAATGGTTGCCAAGGTATTCTCAGTGGCATAGTAATAGATTATGAAATCCTTTTCAAAGTCTAGATAGGTAAGAACGGGTGTTCTAGAAATTGCTTTCTTGATATTTTAAAAGGATTCCTTCCCTTCTGGTGTCCAGAAAAAAGATTGTTTTCCTTTCATCATATGTGCTATACTCATAGTCAAATCTGTAAAATCAGGGATAAAATCCTTAGAAAATTTATTTTTCAAAAGAAAGAGTGCACACCTTTTTTGCTTGTGGGGAGGGGAATCTTATAAATATCCTGGACTCTCTCTAGGTCTATCTTGGTCCCTTCTTTGGAAACAATATGTCCAAGAAATTTTCCCTTCATACACTTCTGGAGAACAACCTCAAGATGTTATAAATGATCCTCCCTCTTTTGGAGAAAACAATCAAGTCATCAAGATATATTACAATGAACTTTCCCTTTAAATCACCAAAATCCAAATTTTTTTCCCTCTTAAAAGTGGCACCAACATTGATGAGACCAAACAACATGCTTCTATATGCAAAAGTTCCTCAGGGAGTTGTGAAAGTTGTCTTATGTTGATCTGGGACATCTACTTCAATCTGATTATACCTTGAGAAACCATCCAACATAAATAGCATCTCCGAGCCAGTGACAGCTTGCAAAATTTGAACCATCATGGGGAGTGGGTAGTTATCCTTGAGGAAAGCTTGGTTTGAGTTTCGAAAATCCACATGAATACGGATCTCTCTACTCTTCTTCCTCACAAGAACAATGTTGGCTATCCAAGCTGAATGATTAATAGGGAAAATTATCCTTGCGTTTAACTTCTAAATCTCCTGGTGAATGGTATCTACAATTTTGGGATTATACTGCCTTTGCTTGTGTCTGAAAGGCTTAATTCTTGTATTTAGAGGAATGTAGTTTTGCATTTCCATTGGTCTGAAGGACTTTAAATCGTCATATCAATAAGCCAGCACATCAACATATTTTTTAAAAATTTCAATCATTTTATTCTTTTCTTCTCAAGTGTAGAATTTATCAATATTAACAAGCTTAGGCTCTTCTTGACTTCCAATGTTAACTTTCTCATGCTCTACTAATTGATGAGATCCATGCGATACCTTTGACTTGATATACCTGTCATGTTTGTCAAAAAAATCCTCCAGGGTTACCAGTCCTCTAGGTATATTGTTACCTTTTAGTCTTATGCAACCATCCTTATCAAATTATTCTTCGACTCCTTCTTCAAGTATAGAATATGGTACAGACTCACAAGGATCATCCTCACTTCCTTCAAAATACAATTGTCTGAAGTTGTCCTTATGATCAATAAAAGAAAGCAAATGTTGGTCATCATTGAATACCTGCCAATTATTGACAATGTGTGGCACACTTGGTTTGTGTATCATCTTGATTGTAAACTTCTCTTGAGAAAATTTAGGGTGAGGGGTAAGAAAGGATCCTAATACAACTAAGGCATTAGCTCTAGTGTTATTTTCTCTAGGTACAACCTCAATGGAGAAGGCATCCAATAACTCAATTGAATCCCATACCAAATTCCTGTAATTTTTTAGCCTTTTATTTTTTACCTGAAACACACCTCTGACTTGTTTGACAATAAGTTATGCATATCCTCATACACAAAGGTTATTTATTCCCATTTATATTTCCATTTCCAAACCTAAAAGAAGAGCTTCATATTCAAATGTATTATTTGAATTCTCAAATTGCAGCTTATAAGAGAAAGGGTAAGACTTCTTCTCAAGAGAAAATAGAACTACACCTACTCCAGAACCAGCTGAAGAACAACTACATCAAGTTCAAGAATCCAAACACCGTTAGGATCATCTATCATACCCATGGGATCCTTCATCTTGTCTTTTGACATGATCATGTAATTACTATGACCAATTTATTCATAGAGAATTTATGCTTTAGGATCATCTATTTTCTGCACAATATACTCAGTTTGTCTTTCAAGTAATAGATTCTCCATCTTTCCATTAACCGGGATGAGATCATGTGACCAATCCATTTTAATTTCTCCTCCCACTTCTTTATATAAATTTATGCTCAGCAAAATACCATAGGACAGATGAATGTCTACTACTAAAATGGTATCTTTGACCCTTTTCTCTAGGAAATCAGTAAAAGCTACTTGTGCATCCTTAATCCTTCCTACAAGTGGCACCTCCTTACTTTCCATAGAATAGCATGAACCAAATGTATGTGTCAGATTCAAGCCTAAAGTATGAGAAACTTTAGTAGGCATCACATTGTCTGATGCTCCTAAATCGATAACACAATTACTAAGCTTATGACTAGTTATAAGCAGTGTGACATAGAAGGGCTCAATCTTTTCAGTTGTAGAAGGTGTTGCAGCCATCAAATTTTTTTGAGGTGATGAGGTGGGAGTAGGCAATAGGCCTTTGGAAGTAGTAGATGATGAGTTAGGTTTGGATTTGATAAACTTGACTATCTAGGAAAAGGCATCAGGGTGAGTTTGATAGAATTCATCTTCAGAAATTTGAATCTTGGTTTTCTTGATGTGATCAATTATGTCAAAAGATCTAGATGTAGATGGGGCATCTACACTAGAAGATGTGGAATCCTTAGGCTTATCATTTTTGGCGGTTGAGGTTTTTTTTGACATTGAGGTTGAAGTTATATTATCTTTAGGTGTAGAAGACAAAGAGGTAGAGGTGTTACTTCCCTTTTTGGTGGAAGGGGTAGGGATAGAGGCTCCTCTTTTAGCAACAACTAGAATAGTGATCAGAACCTCTTTGGATTTCTTTGTAGGCTAGGTCATCTCTTTCTTTTTGTTCATTTTTTCTCTGGTCATAACAACATATGATTCATTGTTAATTTCTATCACTACTTCATCATAATTATCTTCATCATCATCAACCCCTTCGGTGGTAAGGAAATTAACTTGAGAATCACTTGCTTCTTCTAGAGCCTCTTCTGCTTCTTCCTCAAGCTCTTCATACTCCTCAGCCTCTACTTCATCTTCAGGCTCTTGAACTTCACACTTTGCATTGACTGGAACCTTAACAGGAGGTTCTTCAATTCCTAGTTTGGGCTGAGTAGAAGGCAAATGATTTTGGGGCTGAAAATTTCTCCCTGGAATATCTTTATAAGGAGTATTTTGAGCCAATTGTTGTTTGATTGCTATAAGATCATTCGCTAATTTTTGTACCAGTTGATTAGAATTGGTTCCTAAAGAATACTTTTTAGCTTTAGAAGGTTCCTTTTTTAATTTTCTGGGCATTATGATATCATATTTGACACTTATGGCCAAGCATTTATCATCATCCAAAGTGGCAAGATTATCCCTTCTCAATGCATAGCTTACCTCTAGAAATTGTGTATTCAGGAAGAAACATTTCTGAATTTGATCCATAGGATGAGTAGCTACTGGAATTGTATTCACCATTTTGTTAAATCTTACCACAAACTCTTGCATGGGCTCATATGGTTCTTTCTTTATCTAAAAAATATAGGCAAGGAGAGAATGCATATCCTTAGTGGGTTTGAACCGATTTTCAAACTGATTCCTCACGGTATCCTAGTTAGTGATAGCACTAGTTGGAAGATGATAGAACCAATCTGCGGCATTTTCCTAGAGTGTTTCTAAAAATATCCTGCTAGAGACATGTTTATGCTCAATTCTGAGAACTCCCCAAGCCACGATGAATGCAGTAATGTGTTCATCTAGGTGTACTTTCCCATCTCCTCTGAATCTAGGAAAAAAAATTCTATTCTCTTTTGGGATATCATGCAATGGTTGAGCAAGAGCCAAAGGACCAACCCGTTGTCCCCAAGGTAGAGGTACTACCATTCTTGGAAAAATGGTTTGTAAAGGGACTGCAAATCCAGCCAAGACCAAAGCTTGGATGTTAGGGCTTGATTGTTTTTGAAAATCAACGTTCTCTGCAACTCTATCCTTAGTAGGAGGAGTGCTTGTGGATCTTGTTCTTCTCTTCCTTCTTTCTGGAGTCTGAATGAAGTCTCATTTTTTCAGTAATTAAAAATCTAGATCTTTGATACCCTATGCTCTCTAGCCTCATGTATATCTTCTATCTGTCACTATGTTGTTGTTACTGGTTTGATTGAAGTTTTTTTGGTTGGATACATAAAACGTGCCCCATGTTGGGCACCAAAAACTATTGGTTGTAAAGTATGACTTGTGGAAAAGCAACAGTCAGGGGACAATAGTCCCTCCTCTTTATGGGAGAGGTTCCCTTATTGAATACATAAACAAATAAGCAAATCTACTTATTTACAAATGTACAAATTATTAATATATCAATGAGGATTTTGATACTTTAGATGTCTTCATCTCATAAGATTTCTAATACAGGATAAAATAATATAGAAGAATTAATAGCTCGGTGAATGAAGAAAGCGGAACTTTTAGATATATAGATCTGAGAGTAATACCTTACTTATACATGCATGAGTAATAAAGCCCAAATAATACATATTTGAATACATGACATATATGCAATAGACACAAAGTCTTAAGCATAACATCAACTAAAAGACACAAAGTTTCTTATTCAAATATATATATAACCCACATGAATTAGATACAAAGTAGAAACAGACATAACAGGGAAAGGATGAGAGTATAACTTCTTCTGTATTACTTGCCAATTCAGTATCCTTACATCAAAACATAAAAATCCAACCCCTTCAAAAGAAGAGGGGAGCCCCTTAAATAACCTCCTAGGTGATTACAAAAGAGTCTTTTCAATTTCTTTCTTTTAATCCAAGGATGAATATCCAATTAATCTTTATAACATAAAATTGGCTTTTACTTCAATATTACATGACTAAACAAGAAATAGTCACCTTAACTAGATACATCAATCAGAAGAAAATATTAAGAACTTGGGGTTGGAACATTTTAAGGAGTGGTTGTGACACTCTTTGCTTTGAGAACTTGATTTCTGAATCTTTTCAATGCTTCAGCTATGTCCATGCCTCGAGGGATGGTGGTATTTGCAGTCGCATGAGTCCAGCTGCCTAAAAACTTCTCCATTTCCTTCCCAAATTCTACATTCTCTAAAAAAATCCTTATTGGCCTCAGTGATGGCTTCTTGAAGTGTACATGTCTCCCTCATTTTATCCTTGGGCATAGTATCTTGTTTAAATAAAAAAACTTTAACAAATTTTCTTAACTAGGACTTGATCTCTTGAACTGTGAATTTGTCACCCAAATTTTTTTTGAGTTAGCAGTGAATATCTTGAAAGGTAGATATAACACATGATTTAAAAGCTTCACCTTTCTGCAACATATTCCTAAGTCCAGTAATGGATTCTTGAAGGACCTTTATCTTCCAATCAATGTTGAATACCCATTTCTTAGACAGATTAAGTTTTGCCTCATCAAATACTTTATTTTCCAAAACAACATGTACATCTGTGTCACTCATCAGCTGGAGATCTTGAATGCATTCACTCCAAAATTTCAATTCTCTCTCTAAACCAATGAGTGTTGTAGCGAACTTTAGTTGTACCACAATAACCTTGTCATATGACTTGTATGTTTCTTCGATGAATTTTAATCATGTGATTATCATATCATCAACACAGGCTTCCATTGCCTTCCCATAAGTAGCATGCTTATGGATGTCTTTGTTAACTTGAACTTCATCATTAGTTAGAATAGCATGTGGTGGAATTGAAGCTAGTGGGGTTGGATCAAGTACCTTATCCTTTTCTAATAGGGACCGGATGAAATTTGAAAGGATTTGATTATGTTCTTCTAGTTGATCATGTGTTTGCTTTCCTTTCTCAACCCTTTCAATTACCTTTGACATTGTCTCCTTTAAATTGTGTACTTCACTCTTGGGTGTAGATTCTCCTAGGGGAATTCTTGTTAATTTCAAATCACTCACATACATATCTCTTTCATCATTGTCAATATTAGGTTCAGAAATTTCCATAAATTTTTTACCCTGAGAATTAGATACTAACCTGGATGTGATTTTGGCCTTCTTTGTGGATGAGGAAGGAGTAATACCTAGAAAGGCTAACACAACATCAAACTTTGGAGAAATAATATGAGATGTAGCTTTTATTTTCTTACTATCCACCAGTGGTTTCACCCATGAAAAAGAAGAACTAGAAATAGAGGGAGCAAGAGACCCAAGTGCAAGTGTGCCCATTGTACTTAAATTTTATACAACTGATACTTACAATACAAATGTTTCAAATTTAGAAGTAGGTACTTCTTTGACAGGATTTTCTTTGGTAGAAGGTCCTAGGAAAACCATTGCTCATACCTCTGAAGTCTGATCTTTTCGTTGATCATCTTCTTCCTCTTATGTTTTTGTACTACCTCCCTCAAGGTTATTTTCTTCATGTCCTCCTGCTTCTTTCTTATCATTATCATCATTACAAAGATCTATGATCTGTTCAATTTCAGATAATGTTTCCAATTGTTTTGGGGAGGAAAATTTTCCACTTTCTCCCTCCATCACTGCTTCTATTTTTTCATCTTTCTTAGCTTTCCCCTTTTTGGTGAACACCAAAGTTGAAGATTCAGGGGGTAGAGGAACAAATTTTGCTTTTGCCTCAAGGGTTGTCATAGAAAATTCTTTTTGAAGAGTAGTGGCTTCCTAAGAGGAAGATTGTGATCTACTTGCTCTGAACATATTCATTTTCCTATCAAACCAAACCTTGGCTCTAATCAAGACAGGATTTATGAGATCCTTCAAATCATCCCTTTTCTTAAAGAACCAATCGATATTTTCAATAGGATTATTCCTGATAGACCTTTCATATTCAAGAGATTGCAGATCTTGATCATCATCTTGTAGTCCATCTGGTACCTTGTATACCTCAAAATCCTTGATTTGTTTGAGGGACAATCTACCATAATACCTTCTTCTAGCTTCAAAATTATCAAAATAGTTAGCCCAGTAATCTTCACTGTTAGCAAGATGATGAAAACCCATTCTGAAATTATTAGCAATAAAAAATTTGATGTAAAAGCAAATCCTTGGCTTGAAATAATGAAGTGTAAGAGGGGTAATTGTCCTGTCAACATTTTGGGCATCCAAAGCAGTCCTGCAGGTGTAGTTACCCAATGTGATTGGAAATTGGATGCCTAGAATCTTCTTGTCTTTGCAAGTTCTTTGAAGCTTATCCAACTTCCTACAGACTTCAACTAGGGCCATTTTATCACTACAATACATTGGAAGCTTCAAGGGTGTTCCTTCAAAACCACTTAACTGGATGTAAAAGAAATTTCTGAATTGAATTAAGTAGCTCCCATGGATAGCAATCAATTGTTTGGCATCTTCTAAGAATATTTGAGTTGTGTTAACCTCTAAAAATATGAAAATGTACATGGTGAATGCATCATTCACTCTTCTGAAATGATGATTATTGCTATTCAAATTCACTTGTAGGAAATTCTCATATATTGGAGAACCTTTCTTGTCCTCATTAGGGGATATGCCCAACCATTCTCTGCATGTTACCGGTATACATCAGATAAGAATTCATGTAGAAATTCTTAGTTATTTGTACATTGACTAGTTGCTCATGAAGATGGTCACATATGATCTCTCCCCTACTTAGATTTTACTTCCCTTCACATATTATGTTTATATAAGGATGCATCCAGAAGTAGAACTCATTAGTTGAGGGAAACCCCATTATTCTACCAATAAGGGTAATGATATATGATAGCTCCTCTTTGAAATCAATTCCGTACATAGTTTTGGGCAGTCTTGAGGCTCTTTTGTTTGGGTTTTTCAACCAAGACTTGGCCACCCTGCTCTTTTATTGTTCACTATCTTGATCAAACAAAATTTGGGCCTAAGATTTGGTGAGAGTATTTGAATCCTTCACCACAAGTATTTTGAAGGCAACACTAATGCAACTAGCTTCCAACCGGGCAATAACCTATCCTTGAGAATCAGTGATATCCTTTGTGTCTGGATTGAAGTAAGAACCACAATATAACACAGTGTCAACACATTGAATAGAAATAGGAAAAACCCCCGCGTGAGCTATCCCACTTTCTTTGATTAAGTTAGCAATAGAAGTAGGATTATAGCAGTCAAGTCATTCCCAAAAATCATCAAGGTTGAGATGTTGAGCATCACTATCTCCTATTTCAGGTATAGTTATTTCCAAAGAAGAAATATGTTTGTGCCCTCTATAATGGATCTTCATGATAGCAGAAAATTGAACAATTAGCTGGACAGCGTGAAGTAGGGCAAGAACAACAATTGCTTCTAAAATTATATAGCAAGCTTCTTGATTCTTTGAATTTCAGCTTTCAGGTGAACTGTGACTACTTCTAAAACCAAAATGCACTTGGGATATTAAAAAAAACTAGAAAATGCTCCGCCACAGCTATAAATAGTGGGGAGGGTGAATGAAATGGAAAACGGTAGCCAATTATGAGAAGTATGGTAAAATAGTCATTTGCCCTATGTATTTATACACATTCTGTTTTGAATATATCTACAGAGTGCATTGAATGTGAAACTTAATGCATTGTGGGAGACGGATAGACTTTAGACACAATACGTTGACCTGAGACTATGGAATGCGGATATGGTGAAATATTTGAGCACAACTAGCTCGTGTGACGCTGGGACACTTGGGACGCGGAAATCTAAAATTCCTACAATATGAAGGAGGTTCTGTGTATGTTGCAGAAAATGTGGTTTTGCGCGTTACAACTAGCCCGAAAGCACTTGAGACACGTGGGACATGGAAAGCTAAAATTCCCACAACCCACTCAAATCGGTTAAGTTAGAAAAATTTTGCACGGCCGACCCTTCGGAGATTGGGACATGAGTTCTCCGCAAAGCCAAAATACCCGCAATATGAAGAGAACCTTAGTTCATTTCAGGGGAAACAGAAGTTCGGGGAACAAAGGGTCTAATGGAACATGGGACACGTAGGACAAAAAAACCCGAAATACCCGCAATACAAAGAGAAAGCCTCAAATTTTCTAACTATTGAAAGTTCAACCTTTGACATTCTACTTTAAAAAGGCAAACAAAACTTGAAAAAGATTACTCATTAAAAAAATTTAAAAATATCTCAAAAATGCACAAAATTTTGAAGGGGTGACAACAACAGTGTAATGGTCAACATATAGCAATAAGAGATTTGGAAGGTGCCATGAGCCGAAGTCCTTGTCCATTTGGGGAAATTTTCATTACATTTCTACCAGTTTGTAAGGGTTTACGAAATAAAATATTAATCCATGATTTTGTCTATATATACCTATAAACATGTTCATAAGTTTATAAGATATTATCTTTATTGTTTTTCTTTTCTCTTTTTCGAAAGAATCAAACACTACTTAAGTACTTATATGATTGATGGTGTAAGAGAATCTCATTTCAATTCAAGGTGAAAGATAGCAATTTCACCATAAGTGTGCAATGGAAATGCCGATATGTGAGCATGACTAGGGATGTGTGTTCAATAAATGAGTGTGGTTAGAATCATCCATACAATAAGAAGCAATAATGCAAGTAATGATATTCTAAGCGTTATTCCTTTAACAACAACTTGTGTTTCAAATTATATTCCTTCAGTAGCAGCTAGCAAAGTAACATCAGTGTACATTGTTCGATTTTTTGTACACATTGTGTTGATAGTGTCTTATTATAATGTGTATATTAAAGATTTTACCCACTATAATGACATTTTTTGGGACGAATAAATCACTGTAGAGTCTTTTCAAATTTTAGACGAACAATAGAATAATGAAAACACTTACTATGACCTCCTATTACATGAGGGAATTGTCACCAAATCCTTCTTAAAATGTCTTAGGGTCTTACCATCCATTAGTTACAAGGCCTAATGCTTGACAAGGCAATACTAGACGGACATACACATACACATACACATACAATGTGCATATACAAAAGTGTGGGTCACACACACATGTATATGTATATATGTATATATAGTAGAGGACATATTTTCCATCTTTGGAAATGTGGATTTGGGGTGAAGTAATCATGCACATGTCTGCCATGAGTGAGGTGGGTTGAGACACATAATGAAAAACCTATAATTCCAATTTGAAGGAATGAATTTTTCAATCCTTGCACCGAGGGTGTGTGGTTAAAAAAAACAGTACAGTATGGTTACACGTGAACTCAACCAATAATTATTTCTATATTGATTTTAACTGTAGTTCTTTGCATTACAAATGGATTCCATTTTTATAGATTGAAGTAAGCCTCAAATATATAGTGGTAACTGATGTTACTTTGCTAGTTGCTACTGAAGGAATAGAATTTTAAAAACATGGCTTCTTGTTAAAGGAATAACACTTAGAATATCATTGCTTGCATTATTACTTCTAATTGTATTGATGATTTTAACCACAATCATTTATTGAAAACACATCCCTTGTCATGCCCACCTATCGACATTTCCATTGCACACTTATGATGCAATTGCAATTTTATTCAAGATTTTAAGATGATGATTTATGCGTTATTAAAATCAATTAAATAAAATTATTATAAAACATTATTTATTTCAAGGTTATCAAATGTATAGGCTAATTTTTATTTATAATGTTAAGATTATCAAAAAATAATAATAACATATTTATATTTTTCATTAATGATATTTAGGCAAAAAAAATTATTAATAATGTTAACCTTATCCAAAAATAATAATAACATATTTATATTTTTCATTAATAATATTTAGGTAAATTTATTATTTATAATGTTAAGCTTATCATAAATAATAAGAACATATTTATATTTTTCATTAATAATATTTACATTTGATAACCTTGAAATTATTAATGTTTTATAATAATTTTATAACAAGTGTTTTCGTGGGACCCTAACGCGCGTTGGTAACCTAAAATTCCTAAACCAATTTCCCTTTAATCTTTGAGCTTTGTTGGAAAATCTGACCAAACGTTGCTCTAATTTTCAAACTTCATGTGCAACAAGGGTTTCTATAATCGAAGGACATTCATCGTAAAATGTAAGTTTTCGTATCGAAAATAAAAAAATTTGAAACTCTTCTCTGCAATGTTTCTTTTCGTTTTCTATTTCCAGGGAAGATTTTTTGTTTTGGGTTCACAATTTAGTATTTTATATCGTTTCTTACTTAAATTGTGGTGTAACTAGTGAAGTTCGGTTTAGAATATTTATGGCACTTTTTCTCATAAATTTATGGTAGCTAACTGATTCTTGTGAAAATTTTCATTATTCAATCAGCAATTACAGCTCTGTTCAGATAAAAATGGTTGTTGTTTGTGTCTTAATGTCAAATTGTAGGTAAAAGTCACACTCATAGCCTGTAAAGCTCGATTGTTGGAAATGCACAGTAGCCAAAATAGTGATGGAGGATCAATGGATGTAAATAAATTCATGGTCTTGCATGCATACGGCTTTGTTCCAGTTTGTTGATTTGCATTGTATCAAGTGACTTCCCACTATAAGAAATGCCTATCAGAATTTAAAATGAAGGTAAATCTTAACCAAAGGCTTTTTTGTTGGCCTCACTGCCTCTCCTCCATAGATTTACTTACTAATCTGATGGACGTCACTTTTTAGCCCTTGTGCTACACCTTATTAATTTTGCAAATCATATTATGAGTTCATTTAATTAAATGTATTTGAAATTATTTTGGGAATGATTTATAACATTTGTAGATTCGCCCCACAAAAATACCATGTTGAATGTGTGCCGAACATTATACCAAAATTGAATGAATTACCAAAGACCATACTAAACGAAACCTTACCTAAATAAAGTAATAGTTTCTTGGGTCTTTTTCACAACATATGTCAATTGCACTTTATAACTCACCTAGAAATCGCATGTGCTCCTATTGCAAATACCGACTCTAAAACACTCAAGTCTCTCCAAAATCTCATGGAAGTATTTGTACATCATTTAGAGTAGCCATTATACTAAGTATGAAGCACTGGAAAAGGTCTTAAAGGGACAAAAGGGTTTAGTCTAATAGATGAATCGCATCGCATCATACTACTAACACGTTGGGTACATTCTCTACTCTATAGTTATCCTATTATATTTATGTCAAGAGACACAAGGGCAGACATAGGTGGTTGGATTAGATTTCATACACTACTTTCAACTACACTAGGAGAACTACAAGAGGTTTTCTCCCACTCAAGGGGATGTAATGTAGCACTTGGATCAATTTAGCAGGGGTTGACCACAAAGGGTAGTCCAACCTCACCCACACATTGATTTCTTTGTTTGTTATCTAATGCTTTGATGAAGGGTATTGTAGGTATCTATGGTTTATACTTGTTTCAAGTCATTACAAGTTCTACCAAAGTTGTGTGAACTTGAGTGACATACGGTGAAACACATTTCCAAGTAATCCTAGAGTAGATCATCTATAGAACACCATTGTACATAGGTCCAAAATTGTACAAAAGGATCTAAGACCGTACCACTTTCTAGGAATATTTGTTTAGTCTTGGATAGGAGTAGTTTCAAAGACAAAGCACTTTTAGCTTCAAAACATCTCATCGATCCAATTTGCACACTAGATCCTTCTTTTACCACTCTACATAGCTAAGTACTTATATTTTTGTGTATTTCAATAAATCATCTTACTATTCTAGTATATTTGTAAGTATTAATGTGTTATTCTGAAAGTGCGTCGTTAATTTTAATTAAGTAATTTAGAATAATCCCCTGTAACAAACCCTTACATCCTATAGTTCTTATATTACACCATATAATTTTTAGGTTGTAAATGGACACACACACACACACACACAAAGGAATACATTAATCATTGTTCTAATTAAAAATTCAAGATAGATCCCTCAAAATTGATATATTGTGGAATTCTTTAGATAAGATATATTTAATATTTATTTATTAACGATGGACAAGGGAGTAGAAGTAGTGAGTGAAATATGTGAGATGTCAATAAAATGGTCGACCTTAAAATTTGATGTCCATTTGATTGTCACGGGTTAGGTTTTATTTTTTCTTGGAGACAATGATTAATAAATCATAATACATTG
Organism: Taxus chinensis; assembly: GCA_019776745.2. Lineage (NCBI taxonomy): Eukaryota > Viridiplantae > Streptophyta > Pinopsida > Cupressales > Taxaceae > Taxus > Taxus chinensis. Next base: position 152,052,011 of record CM034150.1, on the reverse strand, counting down.
GGTGTATAATAGAGTTTGAAGCACTTTTTTAAAAATATTTGTTCGGCCCTATTATGTACTAATTTTGTACTACCCCATTTGAAAATAATTATACTAATATTTCAAAATGCATTTAAACTTTCTATGTCTACATTTGATCCCTTTATCACCCAAAATTCTAGTGGCATGGGCACTTTACACTATTCTCGGTTAACTTGGTTTTAGGGTTTCAAGTAGAATGCTTATTTGTTTATTTTCTTGAAATTTGTAAAATTTACAATTTTTTGTTGGTGCAATTCTTCAAGCTGTTAAACCAAATTATTTAAAATTCAAATATATTTTTCAAATGGTGCGAAGATCTCAATTGGATTGAAAATGAATAAGACTATTAATTCCACAATTTGGTTAAGGAAGCAGTTGTATGTCAAATTCCTAGATGTTAGGTTTCACTTAAAGGGATCAATGTTGAATTAAAGTGGTATAAGCACATATTATTGATTATAAAGTTATAAATAGTTTTATTGTTTAGAAATCAATTTCTAAAAGTTATATTATCTCATTGAATTTGATAGTCTACCCCTTGGAGGAATCATCTATATAATGTTTTAATGTTACTCAAACGAATGGTTTATCAATTTTGTTATTGGAAATGGGGTTCCTCAAAGCATGGAGTTTGAAAAGTAAGCATCATTCTTAATTTCATGTCTATATTTGAAATTCAAGCCAAATTGATAGTGTGTTTTCTTACCTCTAGTCTCTCCGGTTGTGGTAGTATATAGGCTTTGCATTCATGACTTTCTAGTTCTTTAAATCTCGTGTAGATTCTCAAGGAAGCTAATGAGCCTTCTCTGCCAAAGTCCTCACCATATAAATTTTTGTATTGCCTCCTGACACAAAGAAATGTTATCAAAATGTGGACAAGGGATATTTTTATTTGAATATTATGATGTTTAAAGCTTCAGGTATGTTTCTTAAGCCCTTAGGTTTTTGAAAAAATATTTCTTGGGTACATATAAGGTACCAAAAGATATTGCAAACCAATCTTTATGTATTTGGTTTGTTATTTAGAAGTGTTCAAATTTGCCTTATTTTTCACTTGAATACAGTTGTTCCATTAGCACTACTGAAGTTAGATGCTTCAAGAAATAGGGAAATATTAAAAATAATTCACAGTTTTGTCTCATCCCATATGACTTTTTTGTTAAAATATGTCTCTTTGAAGGTTATACGCCAAAATTTTGGTACAATTTCTTTTGATTAGAATGAAGTCGTCTCATACATTACATGTTAAACATTTTATCTCGATCTTATATAAGCTTTATTTAATGCCTTGGACTAACCTAATGAAAATGATTTGGTCGTTAAAAGAACTTTGCACCGTTTATGTAGTTTTTCCTTTAAAGAACATTTCATTTTATATTTTTTTGGTGTAATGAAAAACTCTTAAGAAGCTCCATGAAGACTTTTTATGGATCTTACATCATTATTGTTACTTGTGTAAAGGTTTCAAATATGAGAGTTTTAGTGTTTTTGTAGTCCTTGGTTTCTTTCCTTTCATGTTGCACTAACTAATTCTTAGTTGTGTTATTTTGTAGAGATCTTTAAAATGACATAATTTGAACCTTGCAAGTATCTTTGAGATTACTCGTATTCATTGGTCCTCTTTTTGAATTAAACTCTAAAATAATTTCTATGGAAGATCGTTGTTTCATAATAGTTATGAAGTCATGACAATTCTTTAGTTTGGATCTTAGCACTAATTATTTTTGTAATGACCTCTCAAACTGAGTAAATATTTTGGCTCTAAGAGTAAAAGGGGACCCTTTTAATTTAATAATGTTGTTTGAGAAATTCAGTATAGTTATATAGCTGATTTTGTAAGCACACTAGTTTGAGAATACATTGGGTCATCTAAATGAGAAATATTTGTGTCACTTTCCTTCAAATTTTTATAGCGGAGCTTTGTGTACGAGTTTCTAAAGTGTTGTATGATGATTTTGAGTAGCCATGTAATATCACGATAATGGAAATATTAACTTTGAAACATTATGGATTCACATAAATATGAACTAATGACCTTCATTTTATATTTGATGTGCGTTGAGATTTAATATGAATCGAGAAAATATATTATGGATAAGGAATTGATTTTAAATGGAAAGAATTTTAGTTTTCAGCCAGATGTCCTATCGAAGAGCTACCTGGAAGTTATTTTTTTAATGATTTTAATTTTTTAATGACCTTCAAAATGAGCATTAGTTTATGTAAGAAACTTTAATTTACTTAATTTTCAACCTCAATCCACTAGAACACGTGCTAACTGAAAATAAAATTGTTATTGGTAGGCCTTTGTAGTTTGTAGTTATTTTGATTGATTCAACTTTGTTACTTCCCTCCTTTGTAGCTCATGATTGATGAAGATTCATATTTATTTTTTCTAATGAAACCATAAATATGGTCATATTATTTTACTTTCTATTATGGAAGTGAAGACACTTTTATTTTGAAATTTCATTGCTAGTCTAGGCAAGGCATTGAGTGCACATGTGATGTTATATATTTTTAATTGTTCACACATTTCACAATAGTGTATATTTCGTATATCATTTTCAAAAAAAATGAATATCATAATATCCCCAAAGAATATATAAGCTACGTCACTTGAAATGTTTACATGAAAAATTTCACCTTGTGAAGTGTATAAAATCTTATGTTTGTGCTCCACAAAATGTCCTTGTGAAAATTTTACATAAATTTGGAAAAAAAAACTATAGTGTATTCTTTACAAAGTATTCTTTTTAGGAGAATTATATTTTGTTATCTTTCTAGACCAAGGCCCAAATTTCAATATGATATATGGTAACACACTAGGAAAAACATTTGTGAACTCCCGAAAGTGATCATCCATCAACAATCATAGCAACTCATCATATGACATATCACTGATGGTAATGGAAAACATCTAACATCCCTTCCACATACTTCACTTGAGTTGTATGGCAAAGATAATGCGAAGGGAAATGGGTCTCTAAAAACCCATCAAAATTGTATATACACCTAAGTCATCATGGTACTCAATGACCTAATGGGAGAAATATATTGTAGCTCAGTAGACCATGAGAAAATTCATCCCTAAAATAATCACATATGAACCTAGAGGAGTGACATGTAGATCTATTGTGGTGGTGAAAGCTCCCAAGTCCAAAATGTGTTCCCTAATCATCATGTTCACTAACAACTTGGCCTCTGAGGCCAACTCAATATCTCATCTTTAGTCCTACCTAATAACCTACATTTATCCACTAACATTGGGGATATAGAAGAGTCTAAGGAACCAAAATAAAATATATATATAAATAGGGATGCCCCCAATATTACTTAATGCCTCAATCATTGTGGTCTTATTCTTTGTTTGTAATTATCTTTTATTTCATTATTCTTTTGAGATCTACCCATGTCACCAATTTTGGTCTTAAATGCAAGGTATTTCCCTATTTTAAAATTTGTATGGTTTTGTGGGTAGTTCCTTTAGTAATATGTGAGATATTCACAAGTATGACATCCTCCAGCCTATCTCTGAGTCATTGATACTCCACCTGGCCCTCGAGGACCATGTGCATTGGACCTTGTATGTCATATCTTGAAGGTTTGTTGTGAGTGGGTTGTCCTAGACTATTGACCCTATTATCTCTAAAATCTAAGTGTTGCTTGAAATTATGAATTACTACCTCTATCTATTTGTTACCACTAACGAGGATGAGAACTTTGTTTTTGTTGTTGTGGGTGAGGTCAAGGAGTCTGTACACATAATGTCTAAATACACCCATAGGAAGAGGCAGTTCTCCCTTCGACTAATTTTTCTACATGGCTTGAACATGGGATCTGGCCATGTCTTGGGCTTATTTTTTTTATGCTTGTTATCCTCCATAATATATGCCTTCTCAATAGCCTCGAAGAGGGTCTGCGGATAATGCATACAAACTAATATTCCAATATCCAAATTCAGAGCTCGAATAAACTTGTGAATCTAAACATGTTCATCTTGTGTATAATCTACATACTGCATAAGGTCTATAAACTTCCCCTCGTACTTAGAAATTTTGCTCAATTCCTATCTCATATCATAGAACTCATCAATATGTTGTTGTACAAAGCATTTTGAGAGGTTTCTTAGTCTAAACCACTCCTCGAAAAGATTCTAAATAACTATATTTGAATCCAATAGGAGATTATGCTCCTCTTTCCTCCACCAAACTCCTACCACATATATAAATAGGTGAATGGACACACGAGCCTTGGTGTTGCTCACATAGGGACAAAGTTTGAAATACTCAGTAAAACTAACTAGTCATGTCTCTTCATGAAACCCAGTAGTGTCTCCAAAATAATTTGGTGGGTGGAGTCTCAAAATATTTCTAATCTGATTAGTTTCATCAAAATTTATATACTTAGGCCTCTCATTTGATATGTTCCTCTCCTCCTGTCAATGGTGTGGAGGACTCCCAGTCCTCTCTCTATGCTTTGACTATTGTTATCAGGTGGGGTGATGCAGGAGCATCATAAACACTTTGTACAAATCTTGTTAATATGTCTTCATTGGGATGGAATAAGGATTTAGGAGTCTCTAGGAGTCAGGAAAGAGTCAAAAAAATTCTATTCTAGGATCTATAGGAGTCAAAACTCATTTTCCCTTCAAAATGAGTAATTTGAAAATTTGAATTATTTAGTATGAGTTACAAGAATAATGAACATTATAAACTATTTTGAAAGGTCATAAGGCATTATTATTGTGGTGTGAATGTATTTTTCCTCCATGACAATGTAAATCCAACTCATGAAGATATGCCAACGTAGAAAGAGTAGAAGATAAGCCTATCTTCATAAAAAAATCCATGATTTGAGGCAAGATTTGGTGGAATTAAATTTAGAATGATAGTTTGAGGTTGGTTGAGTCTTCATTGGAGTGAATCATCTATAGTGGAGCCAAGATAAACTATAAATGCATAAGTAGGATGAGTAGTTAAGATATATAGAATAGGAGATGGGTTGTAATGAGGAGGAAGAGAGCCATGAAGGTTGAGTAGGATCTTTGTATAATCATGAAAATTTGTAAGACATATCACTTATCAATAAAACTATGAGAATCTTGATTATGTGTATAAATGGTGTATACGACTTTGTTAATACTCCTTATGATATGCATGTTTTGATAATGACAAGCATGTAATATTGTGATGGTAATCTCTATATAATTTGACAAGTTTGATTCCAGATTAAGTAATGTGTGATTCTTATATGCATAAGAAACTCTGTATTTGGGAGTAAATTGTGATTTTACAGGTTCATTGAGGAATCATATGGCATCAATAGACAAGAAACACATGGGATGAATCCACAAAGTCCTGTGAAAATTAAGCTAGTATGTTCTTGAAGGGATACATGTATGAAAAGTTATGGTGTTAACTTTGGTTGTTGTGATGTACATTTTAAAGATACTCTACACGCTCAAGTTTTTCATAGAAGAAAACAATGAGATTTGGTGTTAAATACAATATTGCATGAGTTTAATCAATGTTCTTTGATAACTATAAAGAGTCCAAAGAATGAATTTATAATGAGAATCCATAATATCTTGTAATCACAATGAAGGTTGTTTGTGTTCTTGTCATTTTCAATGGAATTATAGATAATTCTCAGTGTACATACTTAAACAAGCCTTTGTAGGTCCAATAATTGAAGGAAAAATTTATAGAATAATTTCTTAGTGCTTAATTAACTAGTTTTGAGATTTGAAAATATTATCAAGAAAAGATATTTAAAAAAATCTTATTTGGGTGCACATAAGCCTTGATCTAGGGTTTTGGATTAACTTTTTCATACCTCCACCCTTATAGAATTTGAGGAGCTGAAAATTAGAACATATAGTCTACAGAGAGTGTATTTAAGTTATAAAAGGTTTTAGAATGTTTTGTATTTACAGGAAGAAGATCTCATTAGGTCTCTAAGTACAGATAATTGCTTAAAGACCTAATTAGTCTACATGCAAACGTGAACTAGGAATAATCTATAAAGAGTTGAGATTTAAAACTTAGTGATCCTTGAACATGCAAAAAAAGATACTTGAAAATATTAACAATGTATTGGGAAACTTATTCTAGTGAAAACTAAGCCTTAATTTTGTCTAAACCAGACGTAATAGATAGGATCATGACAGAGCACTAGAGGTTAAAGAGGGGGACCTTGGTCAAGTGGTTTCAATTTCTGTCTATCTAAAGATTCATGGTAGTATGATTGTAATCAGGTAATTGAGACTATTGTATGTTGTTATGCTATGATATTTTGATGTTTTAGCCTAGAAAGGTGATGATTTGAATCCTCATTAATATATACCTTGATAGTGATGACTCAAAATGAAATTGGGGCTATAAGGAAGAGATGGACATCAAAATTGGATGTAAATGAATGTTTTAAAAGTGATAAAGTTGTCTTGATATCGTGAATGGAGTTTCATTTGATAAACATTGAAAACTTTTATGTCACATGTTTGAAAACACAAATCAACCTTGTTCATTAACAGCTAAGCATCAATGAAGAAGAGTTGGCAAGAAGGGTGATGAATGGATCTGCATAGGTGATGATTTAAACTTTGTTATGGTTGTAAGAGAAGATAGGTAATAAGGACATAATATAGAGAATCATAGATCAAGAATTCTAAAAGAGAGTATTTATACAAGTTAACGTAGATATTAGTGAAAAGATTTAATAATCATATGGTACTTCACATTTTGCTTCAATGTGTTTTGCAGGAAAGTGAAGTTAAAGATATATTAAAGGATTCCATTGGTTGGAAACATTAACCAAAGGTCTCTAAGGACCAAATTCTTTTCATGAAATTCTCAATTTCAATATTTTTTAATTTGTAGATGGTTTGAAATGACATTTGGTTCAATTACACACTTTTATGAAAGATCATCATTGACACCTTGATTTAGTTTTAACTTCTTATGAAATGTTATTTGATTTCAAAAATGAATTTTTGATGTCTCTAAGAGTAGATCTTGACAATGAATGCATATAGAACAAGTTTAAGGTATAAGGTGTCATCATGGGGGAGACCCACATCCCTCCTATGAAAGGTGAGATGATAGCTCCCTATTATCCAAATTTATCTCTATAACTCACTCTTTAAGAGAAATAAAAACCTCTTGAAGGTCCTAATGGATCTGAGTTCCTATCACTACCTGATTCTGCTCAAGTGGGGTCAATGGCCCACTCTCTAAGGTATCCAGTATGGTTTGTTGCGCATAATCCTGGACAAGCCCATGAATAAAGTTTAGTTTATTACAAAATTAGTGGAAAGTAAATTATATTATATTAAATTTAATCCCCAAAGCTCCTGGTGTTACAACCCGAGCTCTGATACTAATTGTAATTCCCTAAAATTTAACCAACAAAATTTATATGCGAAGAGTAAAAATTATAGAAATAATTTGTTTTTGAAACAATTAATGAGAACCTAAGTTTGAAACCACATTATTAAAGTGTTGCTTTGACGCAGCACAGTAGTATGTAACCTAACTTGCACTCTTGTAATTCGATCAAGTTTCATGAGTAGGTGATGCTAGCAAATAGGTAAATTGGCTTCGCCAATAACCCTGTCTTAGCAATTAGATTTAAATACATAATTTGGTTTAATGTTCATGAGGTAAGATTACAAATAGTTTTATATGCTTGTTTAAAGTATTTCAATGAATTAATGATCACTAAGTCCAAGTATTGGTCTCCATTACAAAATGAAGTCCCCCTTTAATTTAAATTTTAACACCATTTGATTTTTTAAAGACAACTTCTATTATGTCGTTTAAGTTGAGTAGTTAAAATTTCAATGAGGGAGAGTCAAATTTCCAAGTACAAGAGTAAGATTACTTTGTGGCCTTTAGATCAAATCATTTCCCACACGTAGGATTTATAGGGTTGACTCAAACCTTAGTTTTCTTTATGGAATTGATAAGGTTTTGTCTCTCTCTCTCTCTCTCTCTCTCTCTCTCTCTCTCTCTCTCTCTCTCTCTCTCTCTCTCTCTCTCTCTCTCTCTCTCTCTCTCTCTCTCTCACATTTAGTTTTCTTAGTTTTTAAAGATGGGGATGAAGCTCCAATGAAGTCTTTCACAAACTATCTACTTGACCTTCTCATTCTTTTAATATTTAGGTATTTTGTCATTATTTTCTTGAGTTTATATACACTCAATATAATGTAATATTCATAATATATGGAAGTGTGTGTATATGTGCATTTAATATTGTGTTCATAACGCATTTTATATATATATATAGTAGAATTCAGGTTGTGCCCTTAATGGGATTTGCGGCCCCATCCAAATATGCTAGATAGGTTTAAGGGGCCATCGATTTCGATGCTTGTATCACGAGAGCCGAAGTCTATGAAAAAGTGGAGGGGAGGGGTCAGTTGTCCCAATTTATTTCCCTTCCAAAGTCATTGGCCGCAGCCCCTTATATTTTTATTTTAATGGGCAATACAAGGTGGGAAAGGTCGGACCCTCCCACCCCCATTCTTAATCAATTTTTCTTTTATATTTAAATTTTTTAATATATATAATTGTTTTTTATTTGTATAAAAACCTTCACCTTATGATTAATTACATATTTATATATGTATGTATGATATGTTTAAATGTGTTTGTTCTCTTTATTTTTCTAAACAACCTAGTATTAGTATTATTAAAAATGATTGTGTATAAATACTTTTAAGGGATTAGAGTTATATTGTAATGAATCATATTGTGAAGCCTTATACCATATTTGTAATTTTAACAAGCTTAGGTCCCAAATTTTAACACTCATTCATGAGACTGAAATGAGGCAATTTGGATCAAGTGACATGGATATACACGACTTCACTATCCTTATTCATTCCATTACAATCACAAATATTTGTACAATTTGGATATTTAAGAAACCTTGGAGAGGGAAAGGGAGGTAACTTCACATGTTTTGTTTTACACTCATACTTTTTTTTACTAAAATTTGCAATACAATACAATACATGCAAAATCAACTTGCAATATGAAACTCGAGAGCACTTAATACTAATATTCCTTTTATATAATTTACTTGGAGTTGCATCTTTTATATTTCAAACAAGAGTGAAGAGAGAGATGTAAGAAACTTTTATTCCATGTTCAATTTCTTCATTTCCAAACAACCTTTTCTACAAATTTATTATTGTAAAACCACTTACAAATTGCAGAAATATATATGAATACCACATTTTCTCTCATAAACATTTACAAGTTTACAACAATGTCAAAAATTATTTCCAAAGAAAAATTAATAAGATTTTAATTCAACAATTGGTCTCAACTTGGAAGGATGGGTACAATTTATTTAGGCCATTGATAATAACTCTCAGACTTCCATAAATAAAGAAATAATTTTATTACATAACAAAGGAGGTAACACATAAATTGTTTTACATACAAAAAATTCCATCCTTCCCACATGGCTTTCAAATGAGATTACAACAATGTATAACAACTTGCAATGAGCAATACAACAATGGATGCTCACATTTGGGAACCAATAAATTACACAAGATTGAGCGCTTCTAAAGTCTCAAATTTCACAACAAAACCTATCCCTTACTCCAACAACCCATCTTCTTCCAAACACTTCATATTATCTTCTAACAAGCCAAAAGAGAGGTGAAGGAAACATTTACCTCACGGTCATACAATGAGAAAATATTTCCTACTCATTAACCCAAAGATTCCCCAACTCGCACAAGGGTTCAAGGGCCCGACACTCAAAAAAACACATAAACACACAACCAACTTGCACAACCAAAAGCCAAAAAATTGCTTGGGACAATGAGAAGTGATGCCAACAATCAAAAAATGAAAAACCAAACACACATAGCCAAGTCATCCAAAGGCTTATCAAAGTAAATAAAATGTCATTACTACCCCTTATACCTCTACTAAGGGAGGTAGACTAGCCTTCAAGTCCTCTAATAAGAAAAAACATGCATAAGAACTCCCTTATACCTCCACTAAGGTTGGTCTAACCTTCCTTTATTTCCTCCATTTGGATACATGCAACCCACTCACCATCCCTACCCTTATTCCTCCACCACTGACATAAATAATCCTCAAACACACTAGCACTCTTCTATGTCATGCATTGGGTGTAAATGCATGTATAACAACATCCAAATAAATCATCTACATGTTCCAGTGAGCAACAAAATACAACATACACTAGAGAGAGAGAGAGAGAGAGAGAAAGAATAATTAATTTCTACACATAGAACTCAAGAGGATGGGCATACCTCCTACTTATCTTGTCCCCAATTCTCCAAGTTCACACAAAACACTATAAGCATGCACTCCAAACAAACACTCTTCCAACTTTTGAAAATCACCTCAAAACTCAAAATGCATAACCCCAAATAAGAAACAAGACTAGTTAAGTACGAAAAAATCTCATTTGGAGAATCCAATAATATCATACCATGTGGCATGCTCCAAACCCCCATACAACACATATTCTAATGAGTAAATCAGGACAACTACAAGCCCGCATGGGCCAACATCGCAACCTCTTACAACTCAACCACCCTTCATAAATTTTTCTTACAAGACTTAGACAAATCAAATCCATAATCAAGAAACCTCAAAAATCAAAATTCGCCAAATCAAGAAATTAAATGAAATTCACATCAAGTAAATCACGAAACTAAACTTATAAGCTAGCTTTATGCTTACACCGCATTAAATGTTAAAGTAGTTTGCCACATTTCAAGGAAAATAATGGGGTCCTTTTGAGTCACCAAAAAGCCTAGAAAAGCACTCCTACCCATGGATAGGCATGTGGGGAGGATTTGGGAGTGTGGGATAAGATTTAGTTGTCCCACACGCCACGTAAAATTATCTTTTGAGTCAAATATGAGTCTTCTAAAAATGGAAACTCCGAAGAACCAAATCAATTCTCCAGTAAACCAAAAAGGGTAATAAAACTCATAAAGCTCTTGATCTTGTGGAAAACATGCATTATCACCTCTCTGTAGGAATTTTAATTCACTTATATAAGAGCATGTATCATGTAAGGCATTTGTATGGCATGACTTGTTGAAAGGATTATATACATGTGATATAACATCCTCTAGAGATTGGATTTCAGCATACATGGCTTACAATTGCATTTGAAAAGCATGTTGTACTGATTAAATGGACTCTATGAGGGTGTTACAAAATATAAAATAATTATGAATAGAAGGAGCTGAAATATGAACCAAAATTTAATTCACATGGGAAGGTGTCATATTATTAGGGAGCTTGACCTTGTACACTAATTTGGTAAGAGTGTCTCTATACGTTGGGTGTCATTAAAGTAAATGATATAAGGATACTTGAGAAACTATGCCATGAGCCATGATGGAAGAAAAAAGGATATAATAAACTTCAATTAGATAGAAAAGAGTAAGGATTGGCATATGGAGGTTCGACAGTCAAGAGACTGGGGGGATAAGACCCAAAAACTAATGTTGAGCAAAAAACAATCAGAGCCAAATAAAAAATGATCAAATCTCAAAATAAAATTTTAATTTTACAAAAAAAAGAGGTATTTTTGAATCTGATTATATGAAATAAAAACCTCCAAGGGATTTTTTCAAAAGTGTGTATTTTTCTGATTATACCTTAATTACTAAAAATAGTAATTTTGAATTTGTGGAAAAAAATTGCTAAAAATTAAGGCAAAAAATAAGAGGTTTTCGTTAAATATGTAAAAAAAAAAACCTCAAATTAATTTGAAAATAGATTTTTTATGCTCAAGATATTGAACAAATGGTGATTTGGCAATTAGGAGCCCTGGAAAGTGATCCAAAGGGTACAACTAGCCATGAAACCCCAAATTAAATTGTGCAAATCAAATTTATGGAAGATGATAGATGAAAATTGTGTTTGGATCTAAAGAAAAAATACATAAATGAACCCTAACAAAACTAGGGGTTCAAAACATGATTTTCAATTCAAGAGTCAGGTTCACCAAATGTTTTCACCCTTTTTAGGTTTGATTAGGATTTTTACACTATAATCAAATAAGGAATGAAATAGGAGCTACAAGTGGTTATGTTGACTAATTAATTTCCGACATTAAGCATCCAATATCATAATAACGCATTAATACTTGCAAAAAATGTACACGATGCAGTACAAAATCATAAATACATAGGATTGAGTGCACTTAGCTAACTATCAGTGATTCTGGACTGATCCGGGTGATTTAGATGATGAAACATGGGTATATGGACCTGAGAGTGCTAAGGAATTGAAACTATGACTTGAAAATCTCCCTAGGAAGGATTGTATAGTAGGGGCATGAACATATGTATGGTGATCTCTTTGTATGGTTTTATACCTACTCAAAACTATGGTTTGTGACTTTCTAGGCTTGTTGCTTGTCTAAATATCTTCGTTACTCTTTGTCGATCACATTATAAGGGTATTTGAATTCTCTGCTCAATCTCTCAAACCCTAACCATGGATGAGAATTCCTACAAAACAAACATTATTTGGGTTATGGGCACCCTCGTGCACCGCCGACATTGGCATTACTCCGAAGAGGCCTCAAACCACGTGTCATTCTCCACCTAGCATGTGATATCTAGTTCTAATGCTATCATACTCGACATCCTTCCTTTTACAAAGTTTGACTTAAGTTTTTCTCTTTCCAATCTACTTGTGTGAGTGACTTTGAGTGCTTTCAAATGTGGTAAGCATTCCCCTAGACCTAGTGGGAAGTTGTCCCCTAAACCTAGTGGGAAGCTTCAAACTTGTAGGTGGTGCTTCCCTCATGAATATGCAAAGGTGTTTTTTGAGTGTAGGGAGCTTTGGGTGATTTTTGTGTTGGCTTTTGCAATAGGAGTCCATAAGAGTGCTAGGTACTAAATGAGGTGAATTTCACTTGTTTATCTACATTTCAAAAGGTGATTTGAGTTGAAAAGACCAACTGAGGGGAAGTAATTGACCCAAAGAAGAATGTGTAATTGAAATTTTGGGACCAAATTATGTCGGGTAAAAACCGTATAAGAGGGTCAGGATATAATATTACAAACCAACCCTACTATACTTTTCCACCCCAGTGAGGAATTTCAAAGTATTAGGAAACTAACAAGTGGAGTTTCTATAGGTATTTTATGCATTCAATTCATAGAAGTTGTCAACATATGAGTGTGTATGATCAAGCAAGCTAGACAAGAGACCTAGTGATGTACTGGATGAGAGTAGGTAATGTGCACTTGTTTGAGCAAGAGATCAATGTCAAGACTAGCAATGTCAAAGAGTAGAATTACCAAATTTCAGTGTCTACAATTATATAAAGGAATATTTTTGGAATTTAATGAATTGAAAAGAAAAGGTTATAGAATGATACAAATTTTGTTACAATTATGGAGACATTGGCTAGAAAGAATAGTGTAAAACATGTCTATATAGTGAGGCGAAGAAGATGTATAAAAATCAATGTGAACAAAGAATCTTGAACAGATTTGTAGCTTGTAATTCTAGAAAGTGTCAAACTTGGAAAATTTGATTACATGACAATGTGCATTTCTTCGGGTCTCCGAAAACCTCACTCACTTTTCTAGAATTCATTTTGGTTTGTTGGGAAATGTATATTCTTCCTTAGAACCCTATATGGTTGCAACACCTTGCAAAACTATAAAAAAATGGAGGCAGGTAATGGGGACGTGCAATCCCAACATTAACAGTTTGGAAAACACACCAAATATAATGCAATCCAACAAGAAGTCCAATATAATGCAGGGGTCTCAACCCTTGTCACTATCAATGACCTAATCAACACAACAACTAAATGTTAGATGTTCTTCTCTAAATGCTTGAAATATGCGTATGGCTTGGGGATTTTTTGAAAAAAATGAATTACATGTTTCATTTACAATTTCAATTATTGTTTATGATTCATAATCTTGATTCTCCGAAATGCACTTATGTATTTATATAATTCTTGAATTCAAATTAGGACTCATTGTTGTGCATATCAACATGTAACTGGTGGGAATATTTGAAAAAGAAGGGCCAGAAATCTTGGGGGAGGATAAGGATCAACATGGCCCACAATTAAGTGACTTGAACTGTAACAATACAATTTAAATAGAAACGTAAAATAGGAAAATAAGGAGAAAGGGGAAAACTGCGGAGGAGAGAGAAAACACAAGGAAGGGGGTTCAAGGAAACATGAGTAGAAATATAAGAATATATAAACATCTTAAAATTCGAACAAACATAAGGAATTCACGCCAAAAAGAACCTAATTTTGACCAATAGTCGATAAATACAATACCATCATAGCAAACAACTAGTGTATCAAAAGTAGGTGTCTACATAATGTCCCACTTTGATATGTTGTGCGCATACATATCAAAGTAAAATAGTCAAGTTGATAGAGAGAATTTTCCTCAATCGTCTGAAAACCTATTGAGATCTCTTAAATTCGATATAGAAATAAGAATGAGATAAAATTCAAAATGATAGAGGAAGGGAAGGGGCGGAGAGAAGGGGAGGCAGAGAGATGGAGGGATGAGGATGGGGGACGGAGAAGAGAGAGAGAGAGAGAGAGAGAGAGAGAGAGAGAGAGAGAGAGATCACATGATCTCCAAAGTGGAGGGTTGGGAAAATTGTGGAACTAACATCTATGCCCCTGTGTCTGGGGTATGAAAATGTATTCCCTTGCAAATTTATGAGAAAAACATTGTTAGCTGAATTAATGAACTATTTTATGTAAGAACAAAGAATAGGAATGAATAACATGTTTGTGTTAAAAACTAGGAAGATGCACATAGGAATTCAGATCTCAAAGTATGTGTTAAATGTATGTATGTATGGATGGATGGATGGATGGATGCATGTATGTATGTGTGGATGTGTGTGTTTTGTGTGTGTGTGTGTGTGTATAGAGAGATAGAGAGAGTATCTTGATGAGAACATGTGGGTTATGGTGTGCACGTCTTAGATAAAACACCATGTGAGGGAGGATGGGAGTGTCCCATGGTCCAAGAGTTTAGAGATAAAATAAGTGAAATATGTGCCCCTATTTTGAGGTGTGTGATGAATTGCAAGTCACATATCTCAAAATAAAATGATTACGTGCATCATTTGTAAGATAGGAAAATGATAGCTCTGATATTTAACATATTCAAATATAATCCAAAGACATGTATGTAGAAAACAAGTTTCCATGTGTGGGTTTAAATATAAGCAATAAGCACAATAGTAAGAATAAAATTCCCCTTATGGACCTGTGATATAATTTATGAAGCATAATTGTAGTATGCTAAGAGAAAGTTGCCTCCAATGGGTGAGATATAATCAATGTGAGCACAAAAGGTAATATGCCCCCACATAGGTGAATATGAGAAATATAATCATAGGAACAAATTTTCCCCTTATGTGCATTATATGATCAATTTAAGCATTAGTAGCATGCCCATGATGAGCAATATGTTAGCAACATAAACATAGGAATGGT
Source organism: Taxus chinensis (assembly GCA_019776745.2). NCBI lineage: Eukaryota > Viridiplantae > Streptophyta > Pinopsida > Cupressales > Taxaceae > Taxus > Taxus chinensis. The sequence continues at coordinate 152,036,468 of CM034150.1, read as the reverse complement.
TGCCCCCATATGCCATAATTCGAGCAAGATATAACAATGAAAAATACAAGTATAGATCCTTGCCCCAAATATATGTCTGATATGAATCATGGCAATATTCAATGACATAAAACAAGGTAGGGTGTGATATAGGTTGTAACACGCACTTGATTATGTTGAACATAGGAGTGCATATCAAGCCTTAAACAATCATGTCAAGCAAGATAGTATAAATTTATAGTTGAAAAAGATAAAATACAATAATTTCAAAAGACATGGTATGGTCAATATAATCAACGAATCAAGTGGTAGGCTTAAGATAAAAGTGAGAAAGAAAAGGGAAACAATCTGAGAAAGAAGCACTTAAAGCAATGCAAAACCCCTTAAGCTTAAATAAATAATGAAGACAAGTAAAATTCATGGAGCTAGGGGAAATCAATGGTAGAAAGGGCTATCAATCGTAAATGCAAGATGAAAAATGAAAAAGTAGACAATAAAAAGCATGAGACAAAGCAAGACCCCAACTAGGACATCAAATAAAAAATACTAGAAAAAGCATGGATTCGACAAAATCATACAATAAATACAAGATTAAGAAGGAAAATAATCATATTAATGAAACATGGACATCAACATGAAAATCATGAAACAAGATGAAATTGTGTATAGGCGAGGAAAATTTGGTTGTACAACAATGTTCTTATGATTTGGGACTTAAAAAACATTTCTCGATTTTCAAAAATTCACTACAAATTGTTAGGAATCTAATCTTCTTCTAGGAACCCTAATATTTTTGCAACACCTTGTGAAACCATAAAAACTAGGAGTTAATGGATGAATGTGTTATCCCTCATTATCAAGCGCCTAAGATTTAAATAATTTGACAAAAAACACTACAAGCATAATGAAAATCGCTTTTGACACAGGGATGCCTTGAAATAAACAAAAGCCTTGCTTTCACTACTTCAATGATTGTCTATGATTTGTATGTTTGATTTTCCAATGAACACTAATTCACTTATGTGTTTATGGACTTGAACTCAAATTAGATGTTTATTGGTATATATGATGACACATAATAAGTGGAAAAAACCAATACAACATGTCCAAAACCTCTGGTGATCCGAAAAAAGATTAGAAGCACCCACAATAAAAAAATTTGTGACTTTAATAATATATAGTTTTGAGAAAAATCCCCAAAAAACTTGGAAGAAGAAAGAGAAAACCAAGGAGTGACAGCATAAGGGGAACTAACTCAAAATAAACAAAGAACAATAGAGAAATACAAAAAAATAGAGAAATGTGTTAAAAATTGAACAAACATATAGAAAATGCACAAACAAAAATTAATTAGAGCTAATAATCTACGAGCACATTAATATACTATCAATATAGCAAATAACTAGTCCGGTACAAAAATCAAATGCCCACACATTTAAACTACATTGTGTTTTGACCCAAATGAGCCCTTAATAAATCATCAAATGAAAAACTATACAACAATTACTTTGCGTGAGCAAGTGATGTTAAGATTTGTCAATTTTTACTAGCAAATATTAATGATTAGGTCAAAGGTGTCTTCAAGTTAGAATAAGGGGGAATGAAGCTTGTTAGGCCGAAGGCATCTTCAAGTTAGAATAAGGAGGAATGAAGCTTGTTACGCCAAAGGCGTTTCTTATAATGGGAAACGCCTTGGGGTGCCTTACATGTGTCAACAGATCGACGTTTTATGTTTTCCCCTACGTCAACGCCCATCTGGAGCACCATCGGACCTTTCAATCTTTGTCATAGCTCCTAACACGTTCTATGTCAATCGTATCAAGGTTATGTCACGAAGATCAAAATTTCAACATATGATAGATCACCTGGTAACATTATGTCAGGAAGATTGACGTATGACAGATCGACTAGGGAAAACATAGTTTTATAATATAATTTGTCTGTTGGGAATCGGGATGCATGTTCCAATATTTTACGCTGACAAGGGCTTAGTGGTTCCTCCGCCTCAGAATTACCCTCAACAGCTGGAAAGGTTGTGGTTACTCGTTGATGTTCGTATTTATTTACGTCAATATAAGCATCCATGTTCCCAAAAATTAATCATCCATACCACCGCTAATAGAAAGTATAAAACGTGTTAGTGAAGTGAATGACACACCATCAGGGGTTAAATTTGACGCTTGTTTAGACGCTTTTTGGGATTTTAACCATAAAATACAATCAAAATATATTTTTAAACGTGGCACAGGATGGGAAAAGTTCTTGTACAACCTGTCAATACAACGTTCAGAATAAAAAATCAAATGTTTTAAATTTTATATAAGTACATTTGAAATACACTTGGCTTCAAATTATCAGTAATTTTTCATTGATTCAGTGACCTGTGACAGTGACTTCAACTCCCACTTTTTAGTTTCAAGCCATTAAATGACCCGGCTCCATCATAAAGTATTCCAGAATGGTTCCAAACTTCGGTCTCCAATACATAATTAAACGTTGTTAGTAGTTACGAATCTAGGTTAATACTTTATATACATCCCGATCCATATGGGATGGCAAAGTATTTTATATTACTTTATATACATCTACGGTAAACAATTGTCATTTTCTAATAAATGTGTAAGATACGAAAAGATTATAAACTCGAATTTAATTCTCTTACTCAATGCATAGTCATGGTGATTAGAATTCTGGGTCTATGTCAAATTCAATGCCCAACAAAGAATTATGTAGGATACACCATGAAATATGATAGCTGATAATGTAACATGATCCATGATCATTTGCAATTTTGCAGCATTCAAATTTGGCTCTCTGCTAAGTAAATTACAATGTGCAAGTTTTAAGGCTACCATCCCATCCACTGCATAGTGCATTGAGTAAGATGATGTATAAGATGTTGAAGAACAGGGTGATTTTGTGAAGAAATTGCAAAGTCTTTGGAGGTATGTAATTTAATATTTTCAATGTTCACAATGGGGATGTTAAATTCATTTTTGATTAATTATAATTTTACGACTTCTTATAAATGAAATCACATTTCTTATGAATAATATCACTCATTTAAATTGTTTAGATAAGAAGCCTGATATCTTCGTAGTTAACACAAGAACATTAAATTTGAATGATCCTTTCTTATCTCAGATGGGCTGAAAATTTCCCAAGTATTATGTCTATATTTCTTCTCAAAAATCTCCATTACAACATAGGCTTCAAGGTTACATCCATTGTTTTGTGGGAGCTATTGATCATCTCCACTAACCTAATTCACTGTATGTTCCACAAACCAAGAAAAACTTCTCAGAGTTCTAAAACAGAATATAAAATAATAGACGTTAAATAAAAGTTATATATATATATATATATATATATATATATATATATATATATATATATATATATATATATACCTTGGACGTTGCATATATATATATATAATTTTATTGCTCATGGGACAACCAGAAAGGAATTATTTATTCAAATACATATAAAAAAAGTATAGTCACCACTAAAATAATGCCATGAAGCTCTAGCTCTTCCTCGTATGTGAAATTTCCTCTATTTCACTGTGATGGTTTATTTTTCAACCATTAATCCACATTCTTCATTTTCATGATATGTTTAAACATTCTTGATTTGGTCATCGTGGCACCAATAGATTGGGAACCATTTGCAAGTAGTTGCGGGGGGCGTTGGTTCTTGAGTCAATAAATAATGCACAAATGCGATCTTTTGTATTTTTTTGCCTGTTACGGCCGCACGGGATAATTTATCTACAAACCACTGCCTACAATCACCTCTAAAGGTATTCCATCTATCTATTTGGTTGGTTGCGGAGTCGACTTCTCTAATCAATGTTTGTAATGTGTTGGCTAAAGTCATGCGGGACGAATTTGTGGCATGATTTTGTCTTATTGTCTGAACAAGGTTCTCAATGGCAATTTTATTTTGTCGGATTCTTCCAACGATATCAGCTTGTGTTCCTGCTGGTTCCATGGGGACAGAAGGAGCCACAGGACGTGGATTTACGTTTGGAGGAGGGTTTGAGGAATGTTTGGAAGGTTTTGAGGAATATTTGGATGGTTTGCAGGATTACGAGTTTGCCGAACAACTGACAAAACAAAACAAAATGTATACATAAACAAAAAATTGAAAAAACCCATGAAAATCACAAAAATTAACCTAAAATGCAAGAAATTTGATCAAAATTGAGGGCTTCGTCTTGGCGGCATCGTTGAAAATTTCACGATCCAGAGGTCCAAAGAGTAATTTGCAGGGGATTTTCAAAGCTTGAGTGCCATTAGTCGAGGAGAAATCACGGTTTGCAAGGGAAAATGGGGGAAAATGAGGGGTCGCAGGTCTTTTTTTGTCTCGGAGGACCGTGATCGTAGTTTTAGGTTTGGAAATCCCCAAGCCTGTAGAAAATAGTCCGCAATCGTGATTTTTAAAACCGCAATCGCGGTACGTGAATTTTGGGTTTTTATGTCCACTTATTTGTCCACCAACTTGTTACACTTACCCAACATATATTATTTGGGTAGGAATGATCTAAACTAAGGAACAGGTGTGGGACATGAAAGGATTTTATTCCCACATTTTTACTAGGTCATGGAATACCTGTGGTACATGCAAGTATTTAATTCCCATGTTTTTTATTTTAAAATCCCTCTTTCGGATGACAAATACAATACACCTTATGCTCATGTGGCCAACCATTACGGTGGCTCGATTATAAATGATTGTACAAGAATCGGTACTTATTCCCCAAAATATAATCAAGCTTGAAACAGAATAAAAAAATTATTGTGTTGTCCTCATTTTTACATTTTTCGTCCCTATAAAGGAAAATTGCATTCATGTACAAAAGACGTTAAATGTAAGAACTGAATTTGTGTTCTGACTACATGTAAAATGCAAGAACTGATGTGTCCTCCTCTCATATTGGAGTGTCATCTCACATGGGTTAGGTTTAGCGTTAGGTTTAGGGTTTACATGTGTGTCATGCACTAGGGTTACTCAGCACCCTATATGTACCCATTTACTATTCATTTATGAGCATGCCAAGACACTCCGTTGTCTTTCCTCTATGTGCAAGCTTTGTTTCTGTTGAGCAAGTTCTTCCATTACTGATTGATTCTTTCTTGCAATTACGCTGGAGCTATCACGATTCCGTTGGAGTGCAACTACTTCGTGGTGCCTCATTTCCGATTCGATTCTCGCAAACTCTTTTCATGGTATCAGAGCTGAGATCGGGTAAACGTGCACTCGTTATTTTTTAGTTGTGATTACTCTTTCATGGTTTCATTCTTTTACTCTGCATGCAAGTTTTTCGATCACTATTTTCTGGTTTTTCCTTGCTAACGTATCTAACAAGCTTTCTCAGAAAGTTGTGTCATTTTTTGTGCTTTTTTGTGCATGTGCAGGTTTTCATCATACCTTGAGCAATCAGGGGTTTTGCCGCCATTTTTAGCTGGCTGCAGCTAAATCCAAAATAGAGTATTTTCTAGTTTTTTAATTTTTTTTATTTAACTGGAATTTTTTTTAGATCTCTATTTCTGGTTTCTCTGTGGTTTTTTGTGTTTTTTGCAGGATATTTGTGGTTTCTCTGTGGTTGTTGCATGGTAGTCTAGTTTCTCTAGGAGATTGAGCTAAAAAAGAATACGGGGTCAAATTTTTGGGTGAAATTATGTGTTTTGCTCCTCTGCATATCCTTCGAACTGCTCTGCTCATGTGAGCCCTAGCGAGTCATTTTTTAAAAGCCCTGGCGAGTTGTGTTTTGCTGAGTCCATTTCTTTGCCTGTGTGAGGGCTTCTTTTGTTGTTTTGTTGAGCCTGTGCGTGTTTTGCGTGGGTGTCCTTTGCTTTGGCTGCTTGCCCCCGTTCCCTCACCTGCACTCGGCCACTTCAAAACAACAACCCTACCCTGCAACAACTCGGCCGCTCAACACAAAACCCTGCATTTTTTTTCCAACGGCCGCGACTGCAACTTCCTCACACTCCCTGCGCATTTGTGCACTGGTAAGTGTTTTTTATTTGGTAAGTTTTATGGTTGCGGACTGGTAAAGTTTTTGTTTAAAACCTTAAGTTTTTTTCAAACTTTCTAAATAAAATGTTTAAAAATCTAAAACCTAAATTGCATTTTTTAAAAAAATGAAAGCTCTTTTATTTTTTTAAAAACATTCCTTTTTTTAAATCTTTCTTTTAAAAAAAAAACAAAAAGCTTTTTTTTTTTTTTAAAAAAAAAACGTAGAAATTATTAAAACTTAAAAAGAATTCCTTCTAATTTGTTTTTAAACAAAAAAACACAAAATTTCTTTTTTTTTTAGTTGGCATAATTTAAAAGATTTTTTTTTTAAGGGGAAAGTATTTTCATAAATTTATCTTAATTAATTAATATCTTAATTAAGTTTTTAATTAGATGTTAATTAATTAATTAATTAGATTTATTAAATTATTTTTATTAATTATTTTTTACATTTAAACGATTAGTAAATATTTAAAATTGTCTTTTACATTAACGTTCAATATCATTTTTTTAAACTCCAAATTGCTCTCGAATTAGCTAAATAGGACATTTCAAAACGGTAATTTTTTAACGTTATTGTCGATTTTTTTTCTCTAATCGTGTGCTCAAGTGTGCAACATCACTATGAGCACTTTTTTTCCTTCCGAGCCTTTTTTCTAGCGTTCTGAAGGTTCTCTGAACTCCTTGAGTTCATTTAAAAACATTGTATTTTTCTCTTATTATTGCTTGCGACTAGTGAGCGCGTCCACCACAGTCTGCAGCAAGGGGGTTTTCATTTGTGACGTGAGACACTTTTTCTCACAACTAGGATTGGCTTTCACCTCCTTCCTTGTTTTTTGCTTGTGCTTGTTTACGGTGTCCTATTTGTTGCGCTCCACGAAACACTGTTGTGGTCTCCTCTCTTGCGCGTTATTACGCTGATTGCAAGACGAGTTACCAAGTGTTTCAAACCGCACGCACGGACCCGATTGTAATCAACGCACTAAACTATAAAGTGCCGAAAGCAGGGGGTTGTTATTGTCCTGGGTGGTTGTGTTTCTTTTCTGCATTTCTTTCTCTCTCTCTCACTATGGATGCACTTTCAATTCCTTTGCTTACGTCGTTCAAATTTTTCGAATGGAGATCGAAAATAATAATGAAACTAAGGGGTAAAGGGTTATTCCGCATCACCATGGGAACTGAGACTGAACCAGATGACGAACCTGAAAAATCTAAGTGGTTAAACCGTAGTGATGAAGCTTTAGGTCTTCTTTGCATGTCTGTTTCTCCTGACTTGCTCTTCCACATTGAGGCATCTGAAACACCTAAATCTGCGTGGAAAACACTGGATGCGATGTTTGGACAACTAGATGACATGAGAGTGCATGAGTTGGAAAATGAACTACTAGGGTTAAATCCTAGTGACTTTGAAAACCTACAAGCTTTCTTCTCGAAATTTGTCCACATTAGATTGTTGTTAAAAGGATGTCAAGTAGAGAAGAAAGATTCTCAACTGATCTTGTCGATTCTCTCTAAGCTAGGTCCCGAATATTCTGTCTTCGTGTCAACTTTCTACGCTACAAAAGCTGCTTTGGGCGATACTTGGACTATGCCCTCCTTTGACTGTTTTTCGTCCCAACTCATTCGAGAACAGGACAAACTCATTCAAATGGGGTCTCTCAAGTCCAAGTCACATGCCCTTGTAGCAAGTACTAGCAAGGGAAAGAAGACTGAAAAGAAGAAAGAAACAAAGGATCAACCTAAGAAAGAAACCAAGACCAAACCTAAAAATGACACAAACACTTCGACTTCTGAGCCTAAGGCACAGAAAAGCAAGTATTTGTGTTCCTATTGCAAGAAGTCTGGTCACGACGAGCAACACTGTTTTCAGAAATAGATTGATCACTTATCTCATTTACTTGAGAAGAATAAAATAAGTGTTCCTGAATCCATAAAACAAAGTGCTCCGAAGGCCGAGTCTTCTACTACAAAAGGTGCTAAAAATGATAAGAAGAAAGGAAAAGCCCTTGTAGCCAGAGTTGCTCCTTCATCGACATGGATTATAGATTCTGGTGCCTCGCACCACATGGGTTCTTCGCATGTTGAGTTTTCCAACATCGAACCTTGTGGAATGTCCCAAATCATGATGGGTAATGACACGACAGTGTCAGTTTCTGGTAGTGGATCGGTAGAGATGGATGGGGGAACATTTAACCAAGTGTTGAGTGTTCCTGATCTCTCTACCAATCTCCTATCGGTTTACCAAATTACTCACCTTGGTGAAGGAATGCGAGTGGAATTTGGTCCTAACTCGGTGATTATTCGTGAGCTTAACAATGACACTACAGTGGCTGAGGGAAAGGCAGATCACCATTCACAGTTGTACACCTTCTCCCACTTTACTTCTGATTCTATGCCCACTGCCTTGCTCACTCATGCAAATGAGGTTAGTAAGCTATGGCATGAGCGTTTCGAACATCTAAATTATCGTTATCTTGAACAATTGAGCCAAAATGAAATGGTCAATGGGTTGCCTCGCGTCAAGTTTTCTAAGGGTCTTTGTGAGGGTTGTACCCTTGGAAAGCATCCTGAAAAGAACTTTGACAAAGGAAAAGCCTGGAGAGCCACTCGTCCTTTGGATCTTGTTCACAGTGATGTTTCTGGTCCATTTCCTTCTCCTTCATTTACTAGAGCTCTTTATGTGCTAACCTTCATTGATGACTATTCGCGATATACTTGGGTATATTTTCTTAAGCTTAAGTCTGAAGTCTTTGAACATTTTCAGGACTTTAAGGCTCTTGCTGAGAAACAGGTGGAACGGTCTATCAAGGTTCTTCAAACCGACAATGGAGGTGAATATGTAAACAATAGGTTCATGGATTTCTGTACTTCTGAAGGGATCTCTTTGCAGCATACAGTTGCTTATAGCCCTTCGCAGAATGGAGTCACAGAAAGAAAGAACCGTACTCTTAAGGAGATGGCCACTTGTATGATTCACTCGAAGTCTCTTCCTCCACAGTATTGGGCCGAAGCAGTGAATTGTGCAAATTACATTCAGAACCATGTTCCACACAAGGCAGTAAGAGGGATGACACCCTTTGAAGCCTGGTTTGGATGCAAGCCTGATGTTGAGCACTTTCGAGTCTTCGGATCCAAGGCTATGGCTCAGATTCCCAAGAAGAAATGCAAGGCTTTGGAACCACAATCCAAACCTTGTATCTTTGTAGGGTATCCTGATGGCGTGAAGGGATATCGATTGATGAATCCTACTTCTCATGAGCTGTATATCGAGAGAAGTGTTAAGTTTGATGAGTCTTCTTCGACTTCTACTTCTCCACCTATTGAGGTTCTTCAGCTCGCTGATTCAGATTCTGACTCATCAGATGATGATACTGTTGAGCGTGCTCCTCTTCCTGATCCTCCCGACCATCAGACCTCTGAGTCTTCTGATTCTGACAGTAGTGATGATGAGGACTATGTCCCTTCTCACTCAAGTGAAGAATCTTCTGACTCTGAGCCTGATCCTCCTGGTCCTCTTTGGGCTAGGAAAACTTTGCAAAGTGCTAGAGATTTAGTTGGAGATACTTCAGATATGAGACGTACTCGCTCAGATTTCATTGGACCCCACTCTTTCTTCACCTCTGCTTCTGATCCACAGTCTTTCTCGGGAGGCTTCTGGTATTCCTGAGTGGGATTCTGCCATGGATGAGGAGTATTCCTCTCTCATGAAGAATGATACTTGGGATCTCACCACTCTTCCGAAAGGAAGAAAAATCGTTCGGTGTAAGTGGGTGTTCCGAACAAAGTATGGAGTAGATGGAGACGTCAAAAAGTTTAAAGCATGATTAGTAGCAAAGGGTTTCTCCCAGATAGTTGGGGTTGATTATACTGAAACCTTTTCTCTAGTTGCGAAGATGACTTCTATTCGACTGACCCTAGCCATTGCCACAGCAAACAGATGGAAAGTCCATCAAATGGACGTTAAGAGTGCCTTCCTTCATGGTGACCTAGAGGAAGAGATCTATATGGAACAACCTCCGGGTTATGTCCAAGATCCCTCCCTCATCTATAAGTTAAAGAAGTCTCTTTATGGCCTTAAACAAGCCCCTCGGGCTTGGTATGCCAAGATGGACTCCTTTTTACTTACATCAGGGTTTACTAGGTGTCACTCTGATCCAAATGTTTATATTCTATGGCAAGATGACTCCATACTCATTCTTGTTCTATATGTTGATGACTTGTTGATCACAGGCAGCTCTTCCTCTATTATTGATTCTGTGAAGATCGCCTTGGCCAACAAGTTTTCCATGACTGACTTAGGTCTGCTTCATTACTTCCTTGGGATCCAGATTTCACAATCTGACTCGGGAATCTTGATTTCACAACCTAAGTATGCTCTTGATTTGCTAGCTCATTTTCAGATGTCCGATTGCAAGTCTTCTCCTACTCCTTTTCTTTCCGGGGTTAAGTTGGTTTCAGATTGCTCTACTCCCTTGGTTGATGGTACTCTTTATCGACAGTTGGTGGGGAGCTTGATTTACTTGACTCACACTCGACCGGATTTATCGTATGTTGTTGGGATCATGTCCAGATTCATGCAGGAGCCACATGAGCTGCATTGGAAAGTAGCTAAATGGATCCTTCATTATGTTCATGGCACTTATGTTGATGGCATTCACTATCATGGAGGGGTAGATATTGACTTGATTGGGTTCACAGATTCTGATTGGGCCGGTGACTTAGATCATCGGAAATCTACTTCTGGCTATAGTTTCTCTCTTGGTTCGGGTCCCATTAGTTGGTCTAGCAAGAAGCAGAATGTAATTGTGATATCATCTACAGAGGCAGAATACAGAGGAGCAGTTAACGCTGCCACAGAAGCTATTTGGCTACAGGGTATTCTGACAGAGTTTGGCATCCACTTTCAGTGGCCTACCATTATCTACTGTGATAACACGAGCACTATCTCTATTTGCAGAAATCCAGTTCAGCATCAGCAGATGAAGCACATTGAGATCCATATGCACTTCATACAAGAGCTTATTCATGATGGTGTCATCAACATTCAGTACATTCAGACAGCTGATCAGATTGCAGATTTATTCACCAAGCCCTTCACTGAGATGAAGTTTCTTCACTTACGGTCTCTTCTTGGGGTGAGGTCTTCTACAGCTACTCATCTTCTTCGGGCTATGTAGTCCTTCTTTTCTTCTTCTTCTTCTAGGAAGATTGTGTTTGTATATGGGCACCTTATCAGGCCTTTAGTTGTCGGGCCCCATTGACACATCTTTCTTAGTTGTTTAGGAGTGTCTTCCTTTTCACGCTATCTCATAGCCACTACCCCAGCTTCGATGAAGGGGGGGTGTTAGTGTGAGTTATCCTATGTGTCCTCCTCTCATATTGGAGGGTCATCTCACATGGGTTAGGTTTAGGGTTAGGTTTAGGGTTTACATGTGTGTCATGCACTAGGGTTACTCAGCACCCTATATGTACCCATTTACTATTCATTTATGAGCATGCCAAGACACTCTGTTGTCTTTCCTCTATGTGCAAGCTTTGTTTCTGTTGAGCAAATTCTTCCATTACTAATCGATTCTTTCTTGCAATTACGCTGGAGCTATCACGATTCCGTTGGAGTGCAACTACTTCGTGGTGCCTCGTTTCCGATTCGATTCTCACAAACTCTTTTCATTAGATATATTTATTGATAATTTTAATAAGTAGTTATTTAACTCTTACATAACTAAAAAAACTTCGTCTATTTTTATTTTATAGTTTTATATGGTTGTGAAATCTTGGATGCAGTTATAATAGTGTGTGCCTTATTCACCAAAGTTTTGAAATCTCTATCTAATATTGTAGTTGTTTATTGTATTGTCAACCAAAAGAAAATTTAAAACATGTAAATCCCAATAGATTATGATTCTTATGCCAACAAGGATGTTGTCACTAGGGGAGTTCCTCTATAAATCAGAAAATAATCCCACATTGGTTGAATTTTTCTACAATAACATTTAAACCTCAATACATCATGATCCTTATGACAATAAGAACGACATCACAATGGAAATGACCCTTTTACTAAAACAAATGGTTGAATGGCTCCCGGATGAACGAGCTTCCTTGATAAAGCTTCCCCTCTCCTCTACAATCATTAGACAAAATTTTATGAATCCCAAACATCCTATTTATCAAATTTAAGACAAAGCATGTATCGATCCCATGTTCTTGGATTAAAATGCATATCAGTGAAATCTATTATTTTCAGAGTTCAAATGAATTAGTTTCTTGCGAACCGTTCTTTTCAACCTATTTGCGAACTATATTGCAATGAATCTGCTTAATTTCTACTGCATTGCATCAAATACTCGGGGATTTCACAATATCTATCAGAAATGAGCATAATGAAGATAAACTCCATCAGCAGTGAGATGCACAGATTTGAATCCATTGCAATGAATCACTTTATGTTTACTGCATTGCATGAAATACTCTGGAATTTTACAATATATATCAGAAATCAATGTAATAAATGTTTCCGAGAGCCTTCTATGATACAATCGGTGTAATAAATTGATGAAAGACAAATCGACCAAATACAGTAAACAGATCAACTGTGCGTCTTACAATTCCGTTCATTTCCCCTATCGACCGTTCATCATCTACTTTTAGTCTCCACACGGATTGCCGACCTGGTAAAATTGACAGTGCCTCAGTCATCACTGTGAAGTCTCTGATTTAATTCAACCGCAACTTGCTTCTCATGCAAGCCCCTATATCATGCAAAATCTCTGGTTGGTAGTTTAAACGCCATGTATTCTGCTTATACCAGTTGTTCCTTTTTCTTTTATAATGCTCTGCCCCAACAGAAAAAACTGCAAACTTCACCAATTCCCAAATTTATAAACGCTATAGCTGACAGTAGCCGCTCCTAAAGCTTAACGAATGGGTATCATACTATCAAGTAAACGAGTAACAGAGTTCCAGGAACCGCGGCTTTGCTCTTCACAATATTCCTGCTACTGTCTGGATCATCTCACCATTGTCGTTCTGTTTGTGCGGATCAACCATTATTCTGCTAATTACTTCTTTACTAACTTGCCTCTTGTAACACTAGAGTTTTGCATGCTTTCATTTTAGATTTTTTTAGTTTGTTTTGCAAAAACTCGATCATAAAAGTGATTAAAGCCCTGAATCTTAACAGAAAGGTGTCGCCATGGTGGAATCAAGTCTTGCCAGATCCAGGGCTTCTATAAAAAGAGCCGCCTTGTAGCCAAATTCTACGCACAGCAATATCTACCGACATGCACCTGCATTTTACTGGTATAAATTCTTAGATCGTCTAATGATCGATTGAAGTTCCGATTCGATCATCGTAGAGTTTAATGAAAATTATGTATTATTGAACACATGATTAGACAAACAGCCACCATCTGCAGAGGCTGGTTTCCATGTGTCAGCATTTGTTTCTATTGAGTGGTGTCCTTAAATGATATATTACTATATACTCTTCTGCAAAGTATAGAACGTGATCATTATCCTATTATTTGGAGTTTTAAGATTAAATTGAAACTAGCCTCCTCCAAACAAAGGAAAAAGAATTTGTCCGGAAAGATTTGTTTCCTTCATATTCATGTAAGGAAAGGTTGATTACAATATTTCTTAATTTTATGTTATTTATTTTTAAAATTGGTCATCGAAACAAACCTTTTTTAAAATTGAAAATGTTGCTAATAAAATTATTTGAAAATTCTATTTTTGATTTAGGGAAGGGAAAAAAAAAGAGGACTTTGAGTTGCATCTTATGGCTCACCACAGTGTTAAGTTTAGATATGGATAGCGTGCCCAATTCCCAAGCAGATGCTAATTGGCAAAAAGAAACGATACAATCTCTCCGCAAGTGACATTTTCCACAATTTTTGTTTTATACATTTTATTTATTTATTTAATTTAATTTTCGCTGCAATTATCCAATTACTACTAAATTTACAACGTTAACTAGGGTTTCAGTGTGGTTAATGCCTCTGGATCTCAAATAAAGTGCTTGTATTATTATGCAAGGAAAATGCCAGGTCTAAAAGGTCGTTTAGGATGTGTCACTCTCCATGTTCTGCTTCGGGTTTTGAAGATTTCTTAACCCGATTGGTGGGTTTGTTTGACATGGGTTTTTTTTTCCATTCAACTTTTATTTTGTTGTTAAATACAGAGAAACAAACAACAAATAAGATACTTTTGAAACTATATGATTCATATAATATCTTTTCAATTGGAATCTTATCACTTTAAGGAATATCTGTATCGAATGCCCTTAAAAACAAATCTAAAATGTGTCCTAACTCTGCAAATCCTAAATTTCTTGCATTAAACGTGTCTTATTAAAAAAATATTGATAATGATGTATGATGAGGATAAATCTAAAATATCTATAGCCTGCAAACCCTAAAATTTCATTGTTATACTTGTCATATCAAGGAAATATTGATAAAAAGGCACACAAGGTGGCACTAGTTTGTATTTTTTATTTTAGCCCTCTTTAAACTGGGGTTCACATTTTGTGCATTCGTCATGTATGAACACCACAAGTGTCCAAGTAGTTCTCTTAAATTAGGCATTATTGGCAACTATGTGCTGACTATATTGCTCTCAATTACGCAGTACCGGCATTCAATGGGTCATCTTTATAATTTTGGCATGTCAATGGGGCATCTCCATGTCTTCCCTTTCTTCAAACACGTGGAGCATATTGGCTCAGCTATCAACATGTGCTTTATCAAATCTACACCAAAATTTAATAAATTCCATAGCCTACCCAAAAAGATTTATTTAAGGGCCCTCAAAATTACTTAATGAAATGAAAATGTTCAACTCGAAATAATGATATGAGGTCATTTTTTATTGGATAGGATTCTTTTAATATTGTTTGACCAACATAAACTATTCATCGGTGGCTTTGTAAGTTCTTACAAAAATTGTTCAGTAAAGAGGAAGGTGAACAAAGGCGCGAGTTTCACATTAAAAATGAGAAAATAATAAGGACAATGCTAGGTTACGTGTTCAAACGATGGTAATAACAACTAGATGTTAGCAAAAAAGTCAACTTAAACTTTAGGAATTTTGAATGAGAAGAGATTACATTCATAACTATCCCTATAGTATGATGTCTTAAATAATTGTGCCTTGCACCCCCTTTCTCCTTCAATAACATCACACAAATGATATGTGGTTCATGTGTGTTTCTCCAAAACAACGAAATAGATCTATTACATATAAATAAGCACAAAAAATCTTATATGTATCATTTTACGTTGAAGGCATGCCCCTGTTGGATTCAAGGTTGGGTTGTCTAATAGTGGAAAGAGAGCGGATGGTCGGGATCTATTTCACAGGGGCATTGATAGTCTAACTTCATTTCCACCATCCACATGGTTGTCTAGGTTTTTGTTGTTCGAAAAATTACATCCTCGGCCCTGTGTCTGAATTTGTAGGTTGTGAAAGCACATATTCCATTGAGATTTGTGTGGCCATATTGCGACTCAAAAAAGTGGAATAACATAAAAAGAAGCCCAACTAGAAATTGTGTGCTCCTCTTATTGTTGTGATAAACTGGTAGGGAATAATGGTAAAAGAGGCACAAATCCTTTCTCATGTTTCCATAGAATGGAAGAGTAAAATAATTTTGAAGCGAACGATTGTTATCCTGAAGACGAAAAAATCACATAAGTTGGACTCTTGGAAAGGCTATTAATTCCCACAAACATGGGAGTTAATTCTCACATGATAATTCAATGTATCACCCAAGCCCAAACTTTTTGATAATTTGCCTTCATTTTCTAATAACTATAACGATATAATTTGACTTACTCCAAATGCACATGACTTAGAAGACCACATGGTTGAATTTATTTATTGATGAGTAAGGAAAATAAATTCAGTGAAGAAAGTGATGCATTATTCAACTTTGTGAGGGTTTCAAAAAGTATTATTTGAAATATAATAGTTACTGCCTTGAAAAGTACTTATTTTATCCTTTCACCTTACCAATTACCAAAAATTGTTGAGATTTTTTAATATATTTCGATCACATATAGTAGATACTATTTGGGCAAGAAAATATGAGTCGTGGAAGAATTGTGAGACACAAAGGTATTTGATCCACACCTTTTTTCTTTCAAACATTGCATTCATGTCTTTGCCTTATCTAATAAATATGTTGTCGTCTAATTAAAAGTCACGATGCCATAAAAAACAAAATTTAAAAACAGAAAATCCCATTTTCTCCATATTTTCTAAACAAAATTTGTTTCTTTCAATTATGTAAAGGTAAGGTGTTAATGTCGTAGTACTATTTGATGAGGTAACATCACTGACTTAGCGAACCCCCCTCCCCCCATATAGCTTAAAATAGATGCGGTGCAATGTTATTATCAAGCTCAATACTGTTTTTTATTAGATTCACTCATGTTACATTTTGTATTTGCACTTGTCAGTTTTGGGGGTGGAAAGATACCAAGTGGAAATATTTTGATCTACAACCAACCACCAGCAAAAGAATAATAGAAACAAGCCCAAGATTAAAAAAATCCTCCATTGCACCGAAAAAACAACTGTAAAATCAAATACCATCGATTATACATACAAAAAAAGAAAAGTCCAACTATGAAATGTCCACAAACAATATTACACATTACTGGTTGTTGGTTTGTAATGTTAACAAGTAATTATGGCAATACCATTTTTCCAATCTAGACCGACGCCAACAAATTATGAAAACACAAAGATATTGAATAGATCTAGGTTCTTTGGTCATTTCTTTTTGGCCAAATCTATACCATGAACGATTTTCAAGAACTTGTGTTTTATGAAAGGAGGTCTTGTGGAAGGGTCACATGTTCCTCTTTCCACCTTTGAAAGCAACTTCTGTCATCTTCCCTTAGTCATCATTCTCGTAGATGAATAATAGTTCTCCTCAGAGATCAAAAAGTTAGTCCAAGAAAGAATAATAATTCCCGCAAATAAGGGAATTATTTCCCACATGATGATGCATTTCATCACTAAAACAATATAATCTAATTTTCTAATAATTGTAACGATATAATCTGATTTCCTCCAAATGCAAATGGATTAGAAGACCATAAGGCTAAATTTATTTCTTGGTCAGCAAGAAAAAACATCGAGTGAAGAAAGTGATGCATTATTAAACTTTGTGAGGGTTTTTCAATAAGTTTTATTTCAAATATCATATTCATTTCCTTAAAAAGTACTTATTTTAGCATTTGACCTTACCAATAACCAAAAAAGGTTAATATTGTTTAGTATATTTAGAGCGCATATAGTACATATTATTTGGGTAGGAAAATTGGAGTCGTGGAAGAGTTATTAGACATGCATGTATTTAATCCAAACCTTTTTCTTTCCAACTTTCCATTCATGTCTTAGTCTTATATAATAAATAGAATGTTGTTTAATTAAAAGTCATGATGTTGTAAACAACAAAAGTAAAAAATAATAGATCCCTCTTTCTCCATATTTTCTGAACAAATTCCATTTCTTTAACTATTGTAAGTGTCAGGTGTTAGCGTTGTTGTACTAATGGAAAAGGTAACATCACTAACTCATTGATCCCTCCATACGACTTAAAATAGACGCATTACAATGTTATTCTTAAGCTCGGTCCTATTTTTTATTAGGTTGTCTCATGTTACATTTTGTAATTACACTTGTTAGGGTTGAGGTGGGAAGAGCCCAAGTGCAAATATTTTGTTCTACAACCTT
Organism: Taxus chinensis; assembly: GCA_019776745.2. Taxonomy (NCBI): domain Eukaryota; kingdom Viridiplantae; phylum Streptophyta; class Pinopsida; order Cupressales; family Taxaceae; genus Taxus; species Taxus chinensis. The sequence continues at coordinate 152,018,714 of CM034150.1, read as the reverse complement.
TCTCCCACTATAAAATAATAAAAACAAACCAACAAATAAAAATCCTCTATTGCCTCGAAAAAACACATACTGTAAAATCAAACATTGTCACTTATATATACACAAAAAGGGAAATGCCAACTTTGAATTATCCACAAACAATATAGGTTGTTGGAATTGTAATGTTAACAAGTAATTATTTCAATGTCTTTCTTTCAAAACTTGACCGACCATGAAAATCTGAGTCATGGAAGCTCGGTGTGAGACATGTAAGTATTTAATCCACATGTTTTTCTTTCCAGCATTCCATTCATGTCTCTCTCATCTAATAAATAGAATGTCATCTAATTTAAAGTTATGATGTTGTAAAAAAAGAAAAAAATAAAAAGAAAAGCCCATTTTCCCCATATTTTCTAAAAAAACAATTTATTTTAGTTGTGTAAGGGTTGGGTTTTAGCAACATTGTACTAATGGACAAGGTTGCATCATTGACTGAATGACCCCTTTGTATGTCTTATAATAGACGTGGTACAATTTTATTCTTAATCTCGATACTATTTTTGATTGGGCTAACTCATCTTACATTTTGTAGTTTCACTTGTCAATGTTGGGCATGGAAAGAGCCCATGTGCAAATCTTTTGATCCACAACTGACCGCTCATCACAAAATAATATAAACAAAGCCACAAATAAGAAATTGTCCATTATGTAAAAAAACAAATACTATAATAATATACACCTTCGCTTATATGTCCAAAAAAGAAAAGCCCAACTACGAATTGTCCACAAATAATCATGTGCGATATATTGGTTGTTTGATTTGTAATGTTAACAGCTAATTACATCGATATCCTTTTTTCCAAACTATACGGATGGCACCAAATTCTGACAATGCATAGATATCAAACCTCTTTATGTTCTTTCATTGTTGCCTTTCGTCCACATCTATGTCGTGAATGATTTTAAAAAGCTTGTCACTTATGAAAGGAGGGCATGTGGAAGGGTCACATGTTCCTCTTTCTACCTTCAAATGCAACTTTTATTATTTGTATTGGCTCGTTCTCCTCCACATACGCCAATAAAGTGAATTCCTTTTCTCTGCCTTACGCTTCACTTATCTTCATGCAAAAGTTTGAAGATTGTACCAAGTACTTTCACTGAATTCAACTAGATCCACCACCTTTGATCTGTATTGGAATTACATTTGGTTTTGTAATCAACATGCTTAAGTCTTTGCACTAATGGTCTATCATGGATCATGTTTTTAATATTATGATCCTTTCTCGCATTTAACATCTCCTCGCATCATTGCCACAATCACTCCCATTTTCATCTTCCCTCAACTCACCCTCTTCCTCCGATATTTATCCACTACATTTTAACTTGTTAGACACATCCCCTTTCGCATTTCCATCTCACATTTTACTTTTAATTGCTAGTTTAGTAAAGATTTATAGTTTTTGACTTTGCTCCTACCATAATATCATTAAATTTGAGAACGATTGTAAACTAGATATGCAAACACTGCATTTAAAAAATTATCTTATCACCATTAAAATAGGTGTATTTTTTAGAAGTAACCCCTAATCGTTTAATCAGTCATCCACCATCCACCATTTTAGGCTCATTCGTAATAACTTTAATTTCATATCCCCGCCTCCACTTCTCATCCCTCTTTAGTTTGAACTCAACTCTTCGTTTTATGTTTTAAAATATAATTCAATGATATTAACTTCCTACATCCCGCTAACCTTATACAAAACTCTCTTTCGAGTATTTTGCAAAGATTCTTGTAAGGTATCCAATGAATATCTCCTAATACCAAAATATACTCGAAACTTTTAGAGACCAACAAAACGATTGTGCTTTCAAACTAAATTAGACTGGAACTTAAAAATTAAACTCTCTTCCAATTTGTTGCTCTTTTTATCCTCCAAATATGATGATAAATGTTTGTAAATATTAGTACAAAATTTAGGTTGTGTGGTATTCTTATAATTTTTATCATATAAAAATATCAATACATATTATATGATTATGATTTTCACTTGGGACTTAAAATACACTACACATTTATGTCTTCAAGAAGCATTTTATAATACAGTTATTTAAAATATATTGAGAGATATCAATCTCAAAGCACCCAGCTAACCCATGTGACAAATGTAATGTAGGCGCCTTGAGATCCCTTAACATATTTTAGATAATTGTATTTAATATATCTATGTTCTTATAGTATAAGTATACCAAAAAATACAAAATATCTATTCAATGTGTATTTCTTGGTTGAATCACACAAAATTCTTATAATGGAATGTATGATAACCCCCCCAAAGAAACTAGCCATTCCATGATATTATAACCAAACCAAACAAGGTTTCCACCGATACATTTGCATAACTATCTGAAAAGACTTGTGAATCATTATAACTGTATATTTACATCGGTGCTTCTAGTAGCACCCATTTAACATTGTAAAAACGGAGTTCTGACTGTCCCTTTCACCGAGGATACAAAGCTTAGTAAAACTGTTGATTTGATCATATAATCAACATAGTTTTGCTTTCAAAATAGCCTGCCTATTCAAGCCAAATATATTTTTCCCAAACTAATCACTAATAATAAATCTTTTTACCGAAATGACCTCCATCAACAACATCAAATGATTTGATTTATAGTGGACTGCTGAGGCTTCTTTATCTCTGCATTGAATATTAGGATAATACTAGAGATATTATACTTCGATACAAAAAATTGATGAACAGAGAACAATTCATTGTTTTGCGCTACCAACTATTGATTGATCAAATAACTGTAATTAGCTTACCAGTTGTCCTTTTGGATTTACAATTAGAATTATACGTCAATTTCAGATTATGGAATCCTGTGCCCCATCTGCCGCCATGAAAACATGAGCCAGCAAAGAAATTTTCACTTTTAATATATTGGGTCAACCATCTATATTAAGCATGCCAGCCGGTAAATCAAAATGATAGTTGTGAGGACTGTACCTGCATAGGGATGACCACAGAAATAGCCTACAGAGGGCCATTAACAAGCTGAAGTTTCCTGGAAGAGAAAAATTTAGAACGCCCTTTACCATTAGATTCCAGATCCTCCGACTTACGTTTCAAAGAACTGAAGTTTAACTTTTGTTGTTTTTTGCCATCCCCTTTATTGCTCCCTCCATCTCTGTCTTCTTCGTCTGCTTCCCTGTCTCCAATTCAATTTAAGTAGGATAAGAAACAAAAAGTGCAAAGTCAAAAAGAAACTGTCTGCAACCGAGTGAATAGCCACATGTGCAATCAACATTTGCAATCTTCAAAGGCAATGTGCAAGCAAAAAGCAACCGAATACTCCAGAGTGACTGGCCACTCCACACATTGAAAACAAGCACTCGTTATGTTTAAATACTTAGATACAATATTTCTGAGTAACCATTAAATTTAATGAAGGAACTTACAACCCTTAAGGAGGAAAATAGACTTTTGTCACATATTTGTTTGAATCATTTATGGGGGTAAGATGAGCATCGAGAGCGTAGCCACCACATCCACAAACTCGACCTTTTCAGAATTCACATATATATGTTCAAGAAGCAGTTGCTTTCAAACCAAATTTGTCAATCGGCCAAGGTGTCTCACAATAGATATGGAAATCCTGTCCAACTGGAGAAGCATAGAGGGGTGGTAGGCCAAGTTCCCAATTTGAAAGGAGAGGAGGTGGTGGAGGTAAGGGTTGTCATAGACATGAAGTCTAGGCTTGCAAATCAGATAAGCACCCCTAGAACCCAAGTTGCTAGAGCTACATGAAGAAAAAACAAAGAAGATGATGGATGGGGAGGCCAAGGTGATGACTCCAACCTGTTACAGATAACTGATCTTGCCACGATCTAAGGGACTCGGGATAACAAACTAGACCTTCCTGCAATCACATTGGCAACATGTTTTTTGTCTTCGACAACAGCCCAATCATACAATTGTAGATTCTGCTTCTTGCCCTAATGTTTTTATGCTGGTTTGCCTCCCTTCTGGCCCGCTGCAATACTTGATTATCTCGCCCATAATCATCGGAGTTTAATATCCCCTTGAAGAAGCACGTATCAGCACAAGGCCCGTCATACATCTATCCATATTATTCTAAAAAGCTTCTAATTTTCCTTACATTGTAAATTTATTATTACAATTATTTAGAAAAATGCTTCTTTCATCCCTGGGTCTAAAAAACATATGACATTGTATCAAACCTCAAGCATGCCAACTCCTCTAAACAATATTTTATTTAACATATGTTCTACAGACTTTTTCCTCTCTCAAATGGTTCCTTGGCGCCCTTCTATGTCCACATTAGGGGCTTCTGTTTCAAGTTATCTTTTTTAGGATTAGGATTTGTTAAATGAGGTTATGATAATAAGAACAAGTTATAAAGGCTGGTTTGCAATATTCTTTGAAATTTATGTTACAGACAATTTGTTATAACTATTGATTAGATCCAAGAGACAGCAATGCTTGATTAGGATTTTATATTTAGATTCGAGAATGTGGCCACATGATTCTATCTACTTCTATATTCCCATGTTTCTATGCAGTTCATAACTTTGATCATCTCATTTTTTTCTAAAGTAATCATATACCATAAGCCATATATTTCTTACCTACTCAAAGCCTGCAATGGTATCATGTCCAAGAATTGTCAAAGAAAATCGTGCTGAAAGCACGATACAAATTTTGGTTATCGGTCATTTCTTTGCAGTTGAGTGTTGTATTTAGAGAAGTGGAAATGTAACATAATGCCATCAACTCAACCGATACGGTCTAGTTGCTTGTTTGTGTCAATGCCTAACTTGAAAGAGGGGATAAGGGAGTTAACATAGACCTTAATGTTAGAAAATACCAAAGAGTTCAACATTTAAAGGGTAGCTAATTTTTCCTGCATGCATTTGCCAAGGTAATATGCATAAGGTCAGGAATTTTTCCCATGTCCATGCATCAAGGTTAAGCTCTGGGAAAACTAAATACTTGTGGACCTCAATAACCAGATCATAGTCATAGGCTAACAATGAGGCATGCCATAATCTTTAATCCACTTGTATTCTTCGTCCTCTTCTTTAGATTTTGTGACCAATGACAATTTTATGATGATAGCAATTTTTGGAGTGCCCAAGTACTGGCATAAATTAAAGTTGTTAATATCCATCTCTGACAAGAGTGTCTGCATTAAGGAACAACAGTATTTCTCCAAATCAAGAGCAAGGACTAGAATCAATCAATGTTTATTATGTATGGAGATTAGATGGCATGGGTGATGAATCAAGGCAATTTCTGATTCATCTTTGAAGAAGCAATGGCAACGCCATTTATTTTGGGGTTATGTATTACTACCGGATTTGGTACTTGTTTTATTACTTAGCTTATGGAAGGACAACGTGCAATGAATGATCTGCGATGTCCAGAAGTTCAGGTTTTTGAATATTTTACTCCTAAAATAGTTCTTTCTTTCTTCTTTCTTGAGTAGGAAATTAAATCATATAAATAAAGGCTGTGATTGCACTTAAAACGCTAAAGATTTATTTGGCGCTTTGCACCCATAGACTGAGCCGAACCTAAACACTGTTGTATTTATGGGGGAGGGGAATTCAGGTAAAAATGGGTCAACAATAACTGCTCCAGTCTTCTTTGTGAAATTGTCTCAAATGGCAAATTTTACAATACTTTCCTTGATTTCAGGAGCAGCCAATTGCTAATCAAATACACAGTTTATGCATAGTAGGGCATGAAGAATGCATCAGTACGAATGTCTTTGTTGAATCTACAACCAAATTTCACTGTTCTGCAATGGATCAGAAGCCAAATAATAATAAAAGGAGAGGTCAATAGTAGGAGGAATGTTTACCTTAAGAACAAGTAGAGAATATAGAAAGAAACAAAAGCCTACAACTGCCTACATGGGCATGAGAGCTGTCTAATATATGCAAGACATTTAATATCTTTCTATGCCTGCCCCATTAAAAGAGAGGTCGGAATGACCCTCACTAGAACTAACAGCATAGTTTTAGAATATAAGAAATAATGACCAACTATAATATAGCATCCCAGTTCCTATTATTTCCCAGGTATACTATAAATCTTGGGAAAATCATCAAGCACATATTAATGAATCCTTCAATGCGAGGATAAAGGAAAAAAAAAGGGACAAAAATCCGTTTTTCATTTATTGGAAGTAGAGCTGCATTTAAGAGCATGCCTGTAAGAGGAGGTTTATTGAATATGAAACATTTTTCCCAGACTTTATGAAGAAGCCATTGGACACCTGAAAGATAAAAAATAATAACTGCATTTTCCTCCTGTTCTCAGAATGGGAAATTGACTGAGCAATAATTGTTTCCAAGTTTTTTGTTCAAGGGCATCTAGACAGTGAACTGACTAGTAAAGGTTTTGCATCAGGTTTTTTTATAGAGACTGGATGTAAATTGCTAACAAGGGGCTTCTGACTTCTGTTCTCATATAGCCCTAAATAACTTAAACTAAAAATTGAGAAAATGGTGGAGAGAGTAGCTTGTATGGTTTTTATTTTTGCAAAGACCTTGCTAGGGTCATAAAATATTTAGAAGTGTGAGGTTGTAAACTGACTAAAATACCACCAAGCAAAAAGATTGGCTGCGATACAACTCTATGCCCAAATATATCCACAGATGTCGACCATCAAAGTGAATAGCAATCTGAAGATCATCAATGTCAAAGGCCAAGAGACAAAAGTTAAGATCCGAAATAGTTGAGTTTCCTCCCATAGGGTCAAAAGCAGTACAAAATATGGTGCTTGTGCAATATTTCTATTAGTGATAACTATCCTACACTTACAACCCATCAGAGCCTCTCCTAGTACAAGTACAGGTATACACAACGTTTTTGCACCTCAGATAAGAACAAATGTATGAAGTTAATCATGATCAGGAAAAGAAGGGCCTGAGAAACTATTTGTTTATAATCATACTTAAATGTTGCTAGATCCCCACATTAGCAAACCATGGTTGATGTTAATTCAATGTATGGTACACAGTTCCAATACCCTATACTTCAATTGTTGATGTGGGAGTACTTTGAACAAACCTGTCCAAGACATGTGAATAATACTTTTCAAGCATTGTGCCTCATGGGCAATGATAGGGATAATGTGTCATTGGTGAAACGATGTCAAATCAAAGCAATTTTGAATTAACTCACCTGCTATCTCAAGTGTGCCATGTCCTCAAGTGCATTCACACAACTGACAAACTGCAAAAATACCTATATGTTTTGTCATTGTGTTGGATGCCAAGATGGAAAATGTTATTCAGATCATGATTTTTATTGAATTAAATTTTTTTGCCACTAGAAGACTTCTCATAGACAAACAATAATCCCTTTCTGCAATAGCAGCACCTTTGTATCATAACAGCAAGTAGTAAGTCATCTGCTTTGGGTAGAAATCAGCAACATGCATTTGTTGAGTTCAAGCAAAAGATTAGCAATGCACCGGTTTTGGTCCTACCTAACTCGCAACTACCATTTGAGGTGGAAACATATGCAAGTGAATATACTATAGGAGTTGTTTAGTTGCAAGAAGGTAAAGCTCCTTTGTTATCATTCAATTTTGTTTCAAGAAGCAGTTTTGAAATATTACACATGATAATCGAAATGTATACTCTTATCCAAGCAATAAATGATCCACACGCAGCTGTGTCAGTCCATGCTCTTCTCCCAAGGGTCTTGTGCACCCCAACTTCCACAGTAGTTTGTCGCACCCATGCAACTTCACAGTGTCCTTGCACATCCATGCAGTGCCGAGTGGCATACCACACGGCTCTCAGTAGCCGCATAGAACCTCCAAGAGCTCACCAGTCACGTGGCAGTGTCCCACAGCTTGGCACTGCAACAAATGACACTTCCCGAGCTCGTGCCATGTCAAAGCACCAAGAAGATGAACTGTCAACTGTTACAAACGATGAACCATTTTTTAACCATTCCCTTTCATGACTACCTCCTTGTAATGATAAATATTGTAATCCATTTAGCCATCTATATTTTCATGGCAGTCTAGGCAAATCAGTTGGGAAGTGTTTCCCCCTTTCTGATCATAGGAATCTCCATTCCCAGACTTGTCGAATATTGTACATGTGTGTACCATACACTATTTGTTCTCATTGAATACAAGCAGCATCAATCTACTAAGTTTATTGTTGTTAAGTTTTCCATTGCACGTTCCATAGCCCATAAGTTTGCTAGCCCATAACCTGTAAATTCTCCTCAGCCTTCAAAAGTTCAAAGCCCGTTGATAGGGTTTTTCCACCAAACGCAGCTATATCATACTGAACTCATCTTACATGGAAATACATGGACTATTTACATACCTTGAGATCTTTTTCTCGTCATCTTCCACATGACCAGTTCAAATAGTGAGCTTGTAAAACTCCTAAGTGAAATACTTTACACACATTTCCTTTTGCCTCAAGTTCTGCAAATTCTTGAACATGCTCAATTGACGATCCAAAGGAAAAAATTTACCTTTCAACTTCACGACCATTCTATCCCAAGACTTTATCCTTTCTTTGTTTTTCATAACTCTTTATGTTTGACATGATCCCACCAGAAGGACGCAAGTCCTTCTAGCTTATTGCATGCAAACTTCAATCTATTGGGATCCTCCATCTGCTCATAATCAAAATATTTCTCCAACTCAATGATCCCATCAATGAATTCTTTAGGACACAAACCTCCCGCATATCTAGGGGTGTCCAACCTCAACTTGCTCATACTTTGGCAATAAGAATCTATCTTTTGGTTCATCAACCAATTCTTCCATGCACACCTCAAGTGCTTTTTCTTTTTCATCTTCACTCACTTCTGCAACAACTCCTTTTCATTCATAGTTTCCATAGCTTCCCACTAGGCATTCCTCTCAACATCTCAGCTAGATCGGCAGCGCTTGATGGTCTTCCTGCTCTTCCTACAGGTAAGGCTTTGTGCACCATTTCTATTCCTCACAGTGTTCCACGAAATCTCAGAACTGGGGGATGGGTCTCGAAGACAAGGGAACCAAGAACCTGGGTTTGGTGACGGCAGGGGAACAGCAGCGCAACAGCAGCACATATATATAGTACCTGGAAAATTAGTTATAAACAAATGTATAAGGAACAACAATTGAAACTTTGAATTACTAAACACATTGCATTGAATAATGAAATTGCCAAATATCAATATATTAATATTTATATTCAAAATGATGATTACATTAGAAATTCAAATGCAATTGGCCAATGGCTCAGTGCCTCTAATGAGTCTTGCCATTCCCAAAGGCTTGATGAACGTGTTGACAACTTGAAACTTGAACGGATGAGCAATGAAAACTTGGCACTTACTCTAACTCTTGTTGTAATTTGTTGCTAATGCTCTCACACTTGCTTGTTAATGCTCTCACCCTCTCACTTTTGCTTGTTAATGCTTTCATTCTTGCTTTGAATATTTGATAGTGACTTGGAGTGAGGGTACAAGTCTTATTTATAATTTTTTTAGTGTTTAGGGGGTGATTGGAGCCCATTGAGTATAAGGGTTAGGACAGGCTTATGCCACAAGGGACGGCTAGGAGTCTCTCGAATGGGTCAAGAGACTTTTGGAGCTCTCCATGATGTCCCGGGCACATCCCCATGAAGTCCCCAAAATGGGTGGACGTCTCAAAAACATCCCCTCTGAGGGAAATGTTTCAAGGATGTTCCCCTCTAGCTATGGGCAGCGGTGGTACGTTTCCCAACCGTCCCCAAGTCTTAGAGACGTCACTTTCGGGGGGGACGCGTCCCTTTGAAACATTGGTTCCTCACACTCTTAACACCACCACCACCTTTTACCTAACACTCTTCTTGTTCAAAGATGTCTTCATTGTTTCCTCACAACACTCACAACTGTGGAAAACAAGGATTTACTTGACTCACAACATACAACATGCTCTGATACAAAATGTGTAATGTCCCTTTCAAAATAAACCAATAATCTATGTAAATTTCTTTGATTTTTACACTTAGGAACAGTTGTAACTATCACAAGTATGCATTGACATATTCACAAACAATTGGCAAACATGAACCATTCACTAGCACTTCCACAAACAATTGGCACACATGCACTATTGTTGCGCTCAGAACAAAATGAAAACTATGAAACCCTTACGCATAGCATTGACCATAGGTCAAATTGCCATTTACTAAATGTTGGATAACAATATTAAATATCTATATTAAATCTTTTATATCAAATGGGTAAGAACGGTTCCATAAACCCCTTTTTGCATATAATATTCAAAGATGTACAGCAAAAATCTATGTTCATTTATTATTCAAACTGCCAAAATAAACAACAAACCCAACTCATGAAATATGCAGTTGTGATGGTACTCTAGAAATGGTACGGAACATTGTAGTAGTATTGTAGCAAACTGAAAATCTATAAAAATCCTCCTTAACCAACTGGAACTGGAAATAAACTATGTTGCCAGGATACGCCTTGACCCCCCACGTTTCATGTCTGATACGGATACGGATACACCAAGGATACGTATGGAAGCCACGTGATCAATAAAAATGCAAAGTCTTAAGCATATTGAATGTTTTGAACATTGATTCAAGTTTCGTATTACTATTTCAGTTATTTATGGACTAAAAAATGAGTAAAATGAGTAGAGATGTACATAAACAAATATATATATTTAATTTTTTAATATATATGTATAGACATATCCAAGACGTATCGTACCCAAGGGTTTTTTAAAATTGATGTATCCGCATATCGTACCCGTACACGTACCGATACTCGTACCTATATCCTGGCAACGTAAGAAATAAACTTCAATCCTTCAGCTCAAATGCAGTCCCTAAATGGAATCAGCTCATAGGAGATAACGGTTTTCGTCCTCTTTATCTTTACCATCCTAGGGTTTTCGTCCTCAGAAAAGAAATTGAACATAGAATGCTCAAACTTTGAAATAGGGTTTGACAACAATAGCAAATGGAATATCTTCTTCCTCCTAACTCTTCCTTTTATAATTACCCTTTTAATTTGAATTTCCTTTTTCTGCCTAAAATTCCCTCCAAAAGTGTCTAGAAACACTTTTAATAAAACATTACATTAGGCCCCTTTATTAATAATAATACATAAGTCACCCTTTTACAATGTTATAAAAATAAAGTTACTAGGACAACTTAAAATATTATTATTAAATTATTTCCCTAACTTTATCCCTTAGCCTACAGAAATAAGGAATAGGCTATGGGTCTCCCAATTATTTTAATTTTGAAAAGGGGACATGATAGTCCGCCCTTCCCAAAATTGTTTGCCCTCAAGCAATTGCAAATTGGGATGCACACATGGATCTTTGCACCTTCCCATGTAGCATCTTTTGTTGGAAGAGTTTCCCAAGGCACTAGATATTTTGTTATCCTCTTGTTTCTCAATTTCTTCTCTCTAAAATCAATGATGGCTTATGGAACAAAGAACAATTTGCCTTCATCATCTAGAGGAGGCTTCTCTATTGAAGGAGTGATGTGTTGCCCAAGTGTCCTTTTGAGGCAGGAAACATGAAATACATTGTGAATCATGTTGTGTTTTGGCAGCTCGAGCTTATGAGCAAACTCCCCAATTCTTTGCTTGATCTCGTAGGATCCGTAGAAGTAAGGCTTAAGCTTCTCAGCTCTACTCCTCTTGAGAGAAGATTGTTGGTAAGACTGTAACCTCAAGAAAACCATGCCTCCAACCTCAAAATTCTTCTCAATACGATGTTGATCTACATACATTTTCTGCTGATTTTGTGTTTAGAGATTTTCCTTGGGTGACCCCGAAATTTTCTCGACTTTTTTTGACCAAGTCTCTTTCCCTAGGCACTCTATTGTCTGTGATGATCAAATCCACAAAAGTAAGAGCATCATAACCATACAAGGCCCTGAATGGAGTCATACCAATGGACATGTGATGTGATGTATTGTAGCAATGCTCCCCCAAGTAAGGCCATTTGATCCATGTTGTTTGTTTTCCTACATAATTCCTCAAATATCCCTCGATCCACTTGTTCACAATCTTTATTTTCCCATCTATTTGAACTGGGTAACTAGTACCATGAGTCAACTCGGTTCTGTCAAATGAAATAGCTCCTTCCAAAATAAACTAAGGAACCTTGTGTATCTCTATCACTCACTATGATTTTAGGCAACCCATGAAGCTTGAATACTTCTCTAAAAAATAAATCAGCCACTTGTGGTGCCTTGATCTCAGATGATACTGCAAAGAAATGAGTGATATTTAGTGAGTCTATCAACTACAACATATATACAATCCTTACCTTGAAATTTTGGGAGACCGGTGATGAAATCCATAAAGATACTCTCCCATTTTTATAGCGAATCAGTAAACGCTTCAACAAACTAGCTGGGAATACCTGCTCGTTTTTTGCTATTAAGTAATACACTCTCTGATGTATTTGAGGACATCTCCCTTGAGTCATTTCCAAGAAAATATCTCCTTGATTTTCTTGTAAGTCTTGAAGCACCCTGGGTGACTAGTCAATGGTGTATCATGCACTGACCTCAAGACTTTATCCTTTACCTTTGATTCTAGGATGAGATAAATCCTATCCTTGTAAAGGATGAGATCATTTGTTACCTTATACCTTGTCATCCTATATTTTTTCCTCAAAGACATCAATAGCAAGATGTATTCTTTGCATACTCTACTATTATAGTAACCTTCCAATCAATAGAGATTTCATACATAGAGCATAAAGTTGGCTTTCTAGATAAGGCATCAACTATAACATTGTTTTTTCCCTTAACATACTCTATGTCAAAATCATAAGCCTGAAGTCTACTCACTCATTTCTGTTGTCTATCATTTAGATCCCTCTCATTGAGGAACAATTTCAAGTTATTGTGGTCAGTATCTTAACCACAAATATTGCCACAAACTAGATACTGCCTGAATTTGGCCAAGGCATGTATTATGGCCAACATCTCCTTGTCATAGATTGAGAATCCTTTTTCTGGCTCTCTGAGCTTCTGAGACTCTCAAAAGCTATGGGATGCCCGTTTCTGCATCAAAACTACCCCAATCCCTTCTCCTGATGCATCACATTCTAACACTAATGGAAGTGAAAAATCTGGAATAGCTAACACAAGGCATGAACTCATTACCTCCTTGAACTTATCAAAAGCTTCTCGTGTTGATTTTGTCCATGCAAAAGCTCTTTTCTTGGTCATATCTATCAAGGGTGTTGCAAGTTGTGAAAATCCCTTAACGAATCTCCTATAATAGCTGCAAAGGCCAAGGAATCCTCTCAACTATGTCAATGTGGTAGGAGGTGGCCAATCCAAGACCGTTTGGAACTTTTGTTGGTCCACTTGAACTCCTTGAGCACTAATGACGTGGCCCAACTACAAAAGTTCTGTCCATCCCAAATTCACATTTGGACTCTTTTGCAAAGAGATATTGTTTCTCTAATATACCCAAAACTGTGTCCAAATGCCTTAAGATGATCTTCCCAAGTTTTGTTATAAATCATAATATCATCAAAGAAAACCAAAACAAATTTTCTCAAGTGCTCCTAAGAATACATGATTAATGCATGATTGGAAATTGGTCGGTGCATTTGTCAAGTCAAAAGGCATGACCAAGAACTCATAATGCCCACAATGACACCTGAAGGTTGTTTTGTATACATCCTCATCCCTCACACGAATTTGATGATATCCTAATCTCAAATCAATCTTTGAGAAGTACACAGCTCCATGCAACTCATCAATCAATTCATCAATCCTAGGGATAGGATACATGTTTTTTATTGTTTTCTTGGTCAAGGCTCTATAATCAATACACATCCACATAGTACCATCCTTCTTTTTCACAAGGACCGTTGATGACGCAAATGGGCTAGAACTAGGCTTAATTTGTCCCATCTCCAAGAGGTCCTCGATGGCCTTCTCAATCTCCTCTTTGTACATTTTTGGATGTTGGCAGGGAGTTGTCATGTCAGGGTTAAAACTTACAAACAAAATAATCAAAATTTTATAAGTAAATAATTTTTTATAGACATAACTTATAATATATAAGTAAATACTCTAATTTTAGTTACCTGGTGGTTGGGTGGATCTCCCTCGAACAACTAACCTTGAAAAAAAAGACTCCCCAAATGCACTTGTAATTCTACATCTTTACAACGAGGCCCCTCATCTCAAGCTTTGGCATCATCCTCTCAATACATGTTGAGAGGACCTTTATAACCTCCCTTTGAACATCTATGAAGCCATCAGAGAAGAAAAACTTAAGACTTGAGGTGGTACTCCACTGCATGAATGGGTTGGTGGAGCTCATTGTTCCACCTATGATCAATTAGCTTCCAAAGGGGACCAAATCTAACTATATATCCCCTATAATAGTTTTGGATAGCCTTTTTGGCCCTATCCATGGCCTTATAAATGAATTCCATTGGGTTTTTCTCTCCATCACCAAAGGCTCCAACACCTATAAACAAATTAAACTTCAAAGTTCAAACTTACAATTATTATAAAATAAAAATAAAGGAATAGACCTGAAATTTAAATTGAAGTTTGAAGTTACCTTGATGATCTTTATAGTTCTCTTCGCAAAGACAATCAAAAACTATCTTTATGATCCTCTCTCTATCAACTTTCTTTGAATATAATGAATCTAACTAGGTTTGATTCACAAATATTCGCTTCAATGGTGTCAACAAACTATAAATACTATTCAAGTTAGGAAATTAATTGCAAACCTCTTGACACACACTCGCACAATTGTTTTCCCCTTGGTGTGTTATCTCATCAAGTTGAGAACCCAAGAGCGATTATATATGTATTTGGTTATGTTTCACGCATCTTCTACAACCGGTCTCACCCAATCAATCTTACATGTGTACTCCAAAAGAAGGTCAAAGCAATGGGCCACAAAAGGGGTCCAAAAGAGTGATGGATGCTTCTCTGGTAATAGTCCCCCTGCCGCAACATATGTTGTTCCACTATCAGTGACTACTTACACAACATTCTCAATACCCACCTTTAAGACAACCTCCTCCAGTGTAAGGCTCAAACTTTTTGCATTCTTTACTATGTTAGAGGCATCAATTGACTTAAAAAAACATCTCGCCATTTGAAACCTGTTGGTGCTCAAATTAGTCTCGCCCCGTTTGACATTGAAATTCCTCAGTTTGCGGCCTCTGTCATGTTTTCTATCTCCCTGAGTTGGTGCTTGAAGACTTTGTCCTCCATTTGGTTGCCATGATCAACCCCTTCCTTGGTCGAAAATCACTTAAAGGTCCAAAAATTGTTTTTTGTTTCTCTGTCCATACGAAGGAGTATGTAAATTGGGCGTAAAACTCAGGTTGTACCTTCCCTTCCGTATTCTGCAGTCACGTATTGTTGTCCCTGTCATTTTTGTCCCAAATACCTGAGGAAACGTGATTGGATGTAGCTCAGAGGATCATGTTTCAACCTTATAACATTTCCAAATTCTCTGTCCTTGAAGAAAAATTCATCTCCGGGCTCAAATGGTGGTTTTCTTGCATTTTTACGGTTTGACGGGTGTGTTTTTCCCCGTCAAATTTACATCTCTGCATCAGTGGAAACGTGGCCCTTTTTGGTTGGATGCAGCTCGGTGGGGCACTCTAAAAACTTTAAGGCTCACTTCAACCCAAAACTTGTCCACATAGAGGTTTCCGCGGCTTTGTCCATACTTAGACTTTTTAAAGCGACTTTCTAAGGCCTGGGACACATGGAGAGACCGCGCATGTTTGAGGACTAGCCCCTAAGTTTTATTTTGAAGAAGCGCCAAGAGGACACTTGGAGGCTTCCGCTCACTCTGCCCTTTGCTTGGACTTTTCAATGGCCTAAAGAAACTGTCTCAAACCCTAGACACATGGCGCCTTTCACCGAACCTTCAACTTTTTTAACAGACTCTGTCGGATTGAGACACGTGTTGAGCCCGCGCTTGTTTGGGGTCTCTGCTTTTGGGGACCATCTCAAAATGTGCCATTATGACACGTGGAGGCTTCCACTGGCTCCTTTTTACACCGAGACTTTTCAAAGGCCAAAAGGCGTTTTTTTTGGGCCCAGGGTACGTGGAAGGCTCGCACTTGTTTGGGACTTGCCTCTGTGCTTCTCCTTTGCAGTTGCGCCAAGGAAACACGTGGACGACTACAATATAAAGTGGAAAAGGGGCAGAATCAACAGTTGTTGTGCATTTCACCTATTTTTTCCGCCATTTTTGCTCCAAGACTCCTGGAGACGCGAATACACATCGTTTTTCATCGTTCTTTGATGAAATTTCTTGTCGTCTCTGTCTATAAGGTGCCATTGAATGGATTTGAAACTTAAATTGTGAGTCCAAGGATTGTTAAGGTCGATATTTTGAAGTGGGAATTGCTCAGGCACTCGTAAAGATGGGAATTACCAGAGGAAATTGATGCGGGGCAAAATTGCAGAGGAAAGAGAGGGAAAAGGGATGAAATGATGAGGTTGCAGGCGCAAAAGGTGAAAAAGGTGTTGCCTCAAGAACGAAAAAGATTACCTGTCAGATCCAGCTATGCAGAGCCTCCGGAAAATTATTAAAAGGGGGATTTCTCGCATGACAAAATCAGAATGATTAAAAGGAGTGTCAAAACGGTTGTGGCATGGCATCCTAGTCATTAGTCGAGGGTCTGAGAAACGTGATCAATTCATGATTTGTCCACCTGGCAGATGCGGGTGTGAATTTGTTAAACGTCACTTTCTGTAACAAATTAGTAGCAAGCAAAGGTCCCTCGAATATTCTTCTTTTTGGGGACAAAATTTGGGGTGAATGAAATGTATAAATGCAATGAGAATACTCTTGCAAATGGTCAGAGTTTGAATTCCTAAGAGAAAATTTGAGAAAGCCTTATTCTAAGAAGCCCATCTGAGATACTTGGTTAATTTCCTTTGTGTTAGATTTTCTATCATGTCAAGTTAGTTACAGATGTATAGCCATTGACGAGCACTGAGATTGCTCTGGAAGCTTTCCCCTGCTGATGAATTTAAGCAATTTTGAAATTAATGTGTCCAATCTCTAGCAATTTGTGTCTGCTTTGTTTCAGAATGTCTGCAAATAGTTTCTTTCATTCCTATTGCAATCTTACATTGAAATATTTGTGAAATCACACAGGATCTCATCCCTGTGACAGTTTAATGGTATTTGTAATTTCATTTCAAGAAGAGCCTTCATCTTGGATGAGATAAACAAATTTAAAATCAATTCACTGTCATTTGTTGATAAAGATTGTTTGTAAGTCTTCGGGTGTACATTAAGCATGATTGATCAGAGACTTTGGTTTTTAATTGAGTCTTTCAATTTGAGCCTTCGTGTTAGAGTCTCAAAGATTATGTGAAAACGTGTTGATCTGGGCCTCCACTAAAGCACACCTTCTGGTTGAAGGAACGTCTTAACTGTTCTGAAGTATTCTGTTGTTGAGTTGTTCATTGTTGTGAAGTCCCTTCAAAGATCTGGTATAATCAACTTAACTTGCTTCATCTCCCACCAAAATCATTCAAAAATCATGAATCCACCCTGAATTACCCCTGTTTGCCCTATGTATCAACAAAGGAACAAAATCTACTTGCAAAAATATGCAGAACAATCAGGATTTCTTAATGTCTTCAATAACCATAGCCTTGTGTTGAAAGTATCTCCATCGTTTAGAAGTGACAACTCTTAAGAGTTAAATCATGGAGTATTGACCATATTTTCCCAAGGTTCTCTTCATAAAATTTGTGCAAAAGAAGGATATCTCCATCTCCTTCATCGAACAGAGGTTACACTAAGGGTCCTCTCACCCTGGTCAAAGAGGCACGGCCTAAAGTAGTGAGGACAAGTCAAATCCTCTTAAAGGTGCTATCCATCTCTCCACAAATCTGAGTAACGAAGAGCCAATTAGATCTCATCCCCGGCTACAAAACAACACACACTATGATCTACCTGCCTCTAAGCTCCACGTCCAATCTGTGTTGTTGCTCGACATGAAAGGGAGAACAAATTTGGATACCAACAAAACCATTAAAATTTTGATGAGAGTGGCTCCTTCCATCTATCCAACCTTCTAAAAGAATAGTGCATCCATATTTCTACCAGTGCTTCGTTTGATCTTCCAGGATTGGACTTTGCAACTGTAATCGCACCCTGGAGCAACCTCCCACTTAAGTCTCTTAGAGATAGTGCCTTGTACTTTTTTCGTGTGATTGTCAATGTCGTCACCAAATACTATCAATATGAGCTCTTCACCACATTAAAAGGAAGGTTGTTGTAGTACCACATCATTTGTTTCTTTGTGCACCTCCTTGTTCCAACTTGTACTTTGCAATGAAATTTGTGCCCCAAGTATGTTTCTAGGTACACAAAAACTATGCATCTAGCCTTTGCTCGAACTCAATGAAACAGATGTATCTTGTATCTGTGGACTACGACTATAGCCCACAATTATTGCCGCATCTCCCTCTATTTTTGCTATCATTTCAAATCTAATGGTTATTATAGTTGTTTGCACCCTTACCCTCTACAATTTCTTCACATCAAACAATGTCATCTTTGCCTTCATCTCTCATTATGCCTTTTCTGTAACATTGGGACATGTCGTGATGTTGCGGAAAACAATAGATACAAGATGATACTTAAAACGATTGATGCCTCCAAAAACCTTCCTCCCACAAACATTGCAAACCACACTCCCTACAACCTCTCCACATACAGCATATTTTCAGGCAACAATACGAGAATTGGCAAGAATGTTTCTTGCTATTGATGTTGAGCTTGAAGCAAGGATGCTTCTTGCTATTGATGTTGAGCTTGAAGCCAAACCTACTGCAAAATCAGATGCCATTGTATGCTAGGTTCTAATCTGCAACACATTTTTAAAAAACTAAAAAAACTTGAAAACCGTAAATTTAATTTTAAAACGTTAAAAAAATGTTGAAAAATTAAAAGCAACATTATAACCCTATAGAGTTGTAATTGTAAATTTATAATTGCAAACCCTACAAACAAGAATAAATTCTTTACAAAAATAATTAAAATAGCATATAAACAATACATTCCAACAATTTTGTTAATTAATGATGATAAACTAGCAGAAATCACAATTAAAACCATGGTATTCATTCAAACTTGCAAATTATGTTTGTATACAATATATAAAGAATATAGAAAGAATTTACATGCTTGAAAAGAAGGTAAAAAAGAACTAACCTCCAAATGAAATTCTTCAAATTTGCTCTTTACATTCACTATAAAATATATTCAGCTCATTAAAAAGATGTTCAATAGTTGTGTGATTAGAAGTGAGGGAGTGTGAAGCTTAAAAAAGAAAAAAAAAAACACTTTTTGAGTGTTTTTTAGTACATTTTTGCAGTGTACCACATTTTTGTTGCATCTAGCAAATTCCCAAGGAAAACTCACTGGATTTTGGCGAGCACTCGACAAGTTTTTGGGCAAGTTTTTTGTGAATACTCGACTCTATTCTTGGTGAGTTTTCTAGTAGAGTACTCACCCAAGTCAAAAAATGGCGAGTACTCGCCAACTTAGAGAGTACTCATAGATTATGTAAACTATGGTTTCAACCATTTAAGGATTGTGCAGACTGCTTATTACTACTACCTATTTTTGGTTGATGCAAAGATTGCTTGTCAACTCGGATGCTTCTACATCACCTTCTTTCTTTGATACCCCGCTTCGAACCAACTTGTCATTCTTCTCAATTATAGAGTCGTTGATTTGTTTACCAAAGGCAATAGAATGTAAAGAATTACGGTTTTCTTTATCCATATTGCCATTTCCACCAACCCTCTTTTGCATTAATTGTTCAGAGATTTTCTCACCCTCTAATATCATTCGGCCCATGTCCTTTCAATTGTTCATAAACATAAAGAACTTTATAACTGGAAGTTTATTCCTTCACTCATATCCCTCTAGAATCCCAACCGAACACCACCAAAAGATTGCAATCATCTTCCTAATCAATACTAATCCTAGAAAACTAGCATTCATTCGTAGGAAGTCCTTGAAGCAGCTCTAATAAAGGATTACTCTTCATCTCCCTCAACCTAAGCTAAATCTTCAAAGCCTTCCTCTAATGCTCATATGAACAAAAAATGGTGTTGCCAAACATTATGATTCATATTTTGTAATAAAAAATCCAATCTCAATATTGAATCTTAATTTCATTTCCTATTTATTTTAGATTTTGTTACTTAATAATTTTCTTATCAATATTCTAGTTGCATTTTTTATCAATTTCTTCTTGGCAATGCCTATAAGCTTTCGAAATTAACTATTGGAGACTTAATTTTTTAACCAACCCTGTAGTTCTTTCGTCCTTTGGTATAGTTGGATAATGTTTGAGTGCATACACTCCAAAAAATGGAACTAAACCAAAACTGGTCATATGATCAAGTCTTTATGCACTACACCTTTGCTCTCACGTTAGACAATTGGAAGGTTTTTTTAAGCATTTGGTATCTATCAGTTTTCACTCATTTAGATTTTTGTATAATTATCTAGGCAGCCATTCAATATCATTCAAAGAACTAATAATGTGCAATCAAGTTCATACATGTCAATCCAACATCAGTTTGGATAAATAGATGAGCCAAGATTCGTAGCTATGGATTTTAACTAGCTAGATGCAGTAACAGAAGGAAAAACCTCATGGTGACCTAGACCCAAGGGCTTCCACTTCTCAGCCTCGTCCATGGGAATGGAGGTTGGACTTTGAAATTGTTGCATTTCTCTCTTTTACTTTTAAATTGGCACTCTAGAGAGCGCATAATCTGGACTGTGTACACTCCCTTTATAATCTTTGGGGTTGAGCTAGTTAGTTTGGAAATTTACACATGCTAGTTACAAATATATGATGGCCATCTCCGTACACTTAAATTTTAATACTTCTGTAATTAATATAATACTATGATGTTTATTTTTATATCTATGAAATGAATAGATTTTTCATGGAATGAGAAATATTTTTTTTGCACGAACTAGCTTTCAAAATAAACTATTAGTGACTGGACTCTTTAACTAAACCTGCAGTCCTTTCAGCCTTTGGCGTAGTTAGGATTATGTTTGGGTGCATACACTCCAAAAAATGCAACTAACAAAAAAGTGGTCAAATGATCAAGTCTTTGTGTACTACAACTTTGCTCTCATATTAAACAATTGAAAGGTTTGTTTTTCAAGCATTTAGTATCTATCGTTTTCCACTCATTTAGATTTTGTATAATTATCTAAAGAGCCAAAATATCATTCAAAGAACTAATAATGTACAATCAAGTTCGAACGTGTCGATCCAACATCAGTTTGGGTCACTGAGATAGAGGAGCCAAGATTTGTAGCTGTGGATTTTAACGGGCTAGATGCAGCAGAAGAAGTAAAATCTGGACTGAATAGAGTAGTTTTATAATCTTTGGAGTTGAGCTAGTCAGTTTTGAAATTCGCACATAGTAGTTACTAATATCTTATGGCTATCTACATACACTTAAATTTTAAAACTTCTGTAATTAATATAATACCATAATGTTTATTTTGATATCTATGAATTGAATGAACTTTTCATGGAATGCGAAATATCTTTCTTGCATGAACTTTTGAATAGCTTCTCTATTTTTGTTGAGTATATCTCACTTTCGTTTAAGTACTTGCCAAGCATGAGCTGTATTCTTCTTTTACTTAATCAAGTGTTTCCCAAGACTGATTCAGGTGATTTTTATATGGCACAACATAAGATTTGATAATGTAACTAAGCAGAACAAAAGGAAGAAAGCATTTCAACATTCTCCTATATTCTTTCTCATCCTACATTCCCAATTCAAGTTATAATTTAAGCATGATAATTCCTAGTTTCTTATTTTGAACTCCACCATATGCATAACAGATTATATGCACGTAAATTACCAGATCACTTCAGCACATTTGTCAATATAAGACTTGCATGTTCCCCAACTAAATCGCACCAACGTGGGAAATCCAAACACCACATGTTTATTTTCATCCAACCAAGCTTTTGTCTCGGGATCTGTACAGAACACTAATACCTTAAAAAAAGATCTAACAAAAGACTTGTAGTCGCATGAAATAAAAAAAGATAAAGATTTAAATTTAGAAACAATCAGAACTTATAATAAAGAGGATCAGGGCATGCAAATTGCAATGCCAAAGAGTATATACCCCCTGGATATCCAGAGCCAAAGTTTCTGCTTTTCACACTAACTTTCTCATCCAGGACCCATTCCCGCAAGGCATTATCCCTAGTGACCTGATATCAATATAACCTCCAGAACTTTCACTCCTTAGTAGCATAAAATATTTCAATAGATTCTAAATGCCATTTAAATGTGTACATGAGCTTCAAATCACTTGCTTACCTTTGCGACAATGCTTGCTCCACTAACAATTGGATAAAGACTGTCAGCTTTCTTAGCCACGACAAATGTAATGCCTGGAAATTTCTCTTCTAATTTTGCTCTGTACTTATCTGGATCTCCAACAGTGTCAATATAAACCTGGAACAACCATGCCCGTATAAAGGATTAAAAACATAAGTTGAATATCGATAGCACAAGACAAATTACAATGTGACTAACCATTTATTCAAACAAGCACATAACCAAACATTATCATGTCACAGCCAAATCTTCAATAAAGATAACCAAAGGTGCACAAAGAGAAACAAGTTTAATAATCTTCTTAAGAAAACAAGCAGAATTTGTCCAAAGCTAAAACTCAGAACATTAACTACCATAATGTTGCTTTGGCTGGTCAAAAGCAGAAATGTCTACATATCCATATTCGGAATTCTGTTGTAAAGCAAACGTAGCATGTACCAAAGATCTTGTGAAGGTTTAAATATTACTAGCAGCCAATCACAAGCTTTACCAAAAAAGGCATTTTCTAGATATATATGGCAATTTGTACATTGAATACTAATTATGAAGGGAAGTTGTAAAATCAAACTTTAAATGAAAATTTCCTACCTCTGTTAATAAAACCCCCATGGCAAGAACCCTATTGACAAGGCCCATAGCAGAATCATGTGAAATTGTATTCAGGTTGATTTTGTCTCTGTTTGAAAAAAACACCATTAAATGCATTTCCTCATAATTCAGGTTCCATATAATTTTTGTCATAATGGCAAAAAATGCAATAATTCCAAAAAAATGAGAAGCCTACTTAAAGAGCCTGTACATTCAATTCACTATATATTTGCAAGAGGATTGCATCTTTGCTTGGTGAAGATAGCAAACTGAAAGCATACTTGACACAATTTGCCAGAAGCATGAATGCAATTTAAGATATTTTAATCACCTCTTAAGCATTTTTGCAGAAAGCTCTCTTGGATCAATTATATCCACAGCCCAACCCACAGAATTGTCAGCTTTAATACTTACAAACAGTTCTTCTCTCTTCTCCTCCTTTAGAGTCTTTGAATCTATCCAGAATATTTGATAGCAAATGAGTAAGGTTCTACATCATTATTACACATGAACATACTCACTTTCATGATTTGCAGTTTCCATCAAAAAGATAATATTTTGAATAATTTCAATAGCTTGTGAAACCCATGTGCCACAAATTTATAGAAAAAATATAGGAAAGTTCCAGTTAGACCATTGTCGATAAAAAAGTATGGCATGCATTACAGTTATACACAGGGCAGATGTTACAGAAGGAGAAAAAAGAAGAAAAATGATAACCAATAGATACTTCATTACCATCTTCCCCGAATAATCCGACTTTGATTTGAAATAATGCTCTGTAAATGACTTCCAGCCAAATTTTAATATGCCCCTTTATCAGCTTTGATGGTTAATACTATGTATCTTAGTTTCTAGGATGGCAATGTGCATTGAAAACATCTTTGACATGTTATAGAAATACATTTTTTTCACATTTCCAAGAACCTTTCATGCACTTTATGAACATATTTTCTTTCAAGCATCCCCCAGTATTGCATGAGAAACATCCTCCTAGTATCAACTTTTTGCATTGCAAAATTTCTGCCTTCACATTCCCAAAATTCATCAAAATATGCCAAACAGTATAGTTGACTATTATTGGATTTCTGTGAAAGTCAAGATGCAAGGCTAAATTCCATTAGCATCCCTTATCCTTCAGCTTACGGGAGTTAAATTTGTATAACTAGGAGTAAATACTACTTGTTAAAGTCAAAAACAAGTTTTTCCATCAAGATATTGGGCATAGGCTCAGATGTTTGCCTTTCTGAGCTTCTTAGGGAGAATTCTGCTTTGTAACTCTATTGTTATATTAATGTAATCATCTATTCCATGATGTAATATAAGATGCATTTCTCAATGTGTGTGTGTGTGTATTGATGTACTTAACCTGTACCATACTATATCTATATATATATATATATATATATATATAGGGAGAGAGAGAGAGTTGCATCTTACAATACACCATGGTACAGGTTATATATAACTTTTCAACTTAATTCTAGTTTCATGTGTCTAAACAATAGCTTTTGACGTTCATTTTGAATGGAAGTGACTTGATATGTAACTGAGAGTTGCTAACTGTCTGCGTGATATATCATCCTATATTTATTTATATGCCTTACCAATGGTTTGCTATCGATGACAACTCAAACTACGATTAAGATGGATAAATATCGTAGCCACCAAGAGATTTCGATATAGGGATGAGGACCCCGTCCTCACCTATCCCCATACCCGCATCTTCTGATGACTGTATTTATAATATAGCCGAAGCTTATTCATTTACTCCTGTACACTAATTTGAAAAGGTGCCCCCCTTCCCAAACTGTTATGCCTCCAAGTGACTATACTTAATAGTGCTAAATCTGTTCATTAGTTATCAACTGAAATGAACAAGGTGCAAAAGTGTCTCTTGGAAAATCACACATGGATATTACAAATATTTGCTACAAATACCAGAAGGCTTAAGCAGTTGTGACATCTTGTTTTATTCAGGAAAATGCATCATTTTCCTGTAAATAATTATGCTCCATACTGAGTTTTTTAATTAAAGTTGTGTAAGGTCATTAAATAGATCCCAAAAGGCATAGTTGTATAAAAGGTCATATAACATATCATAGTTTTAAAGCTCACGAGATATTGCAGTCGAAATGCCAAAATTGCAAGTTTTTTGGATGGGCGAGTAACTCACTGCCAACTTGTGTTGCAAATTTCTCACACTGACTTGTGGGTAAAAGAGTCGGGATAAATTTTCTTTTCAATTTTTTTTCTTGCTATGGATTCAAAAAATATTTGAACAAATTTTCGGCTGTCATGAAATGATCATCATATTTGAAAGATATTTGAAGATGCTACGTCCTTTCCAACTCCGTGTTTCGGACCTATACCCACTTCCATTTCTTGGCAACATAAATTTCCAATTATATGAGAACCTGTTACTGCAATCACAACAGCTGAGTTTGATTTTTTACTGGCCTTTTTTTTGTCTCTGCTATATCATTTCACAGGTAAACAATTGCTTGTTTAGGGGGAAAAAACAAATCAAACTTAAGAAGCTTAGAAAGTATTTTTGAATTATTACCATTAGAATGTAGTAAATGTCAAATGCATTGTATTCATTTTTTGTCTAAAACTTACAAAAAAATATACCTATGTATTCTCTAAATTCATTGTTTATGCTTTTTAACAGTATTTTGCTTGTAAGTTTATTTTATGAATTTATATGTTTTTATAACTTTCCCAATTTTTCCCGAGTTTTGCCAAGTTGCAAGCCCGAGTCAAAATTTTGGGTTGCTGAGTTTTTTGCCATGTCCGAGTTTTTGAACCATGTAACATACTGTCATGGTTTCAAACAAAACAAATTAAAGATCAATATGAATAAATCATACTTCAGTAAACAATACCTCCAACCTAGATGAAAAAGCGTGGTGTACCAGAAAAGCAATAAAAAACGAGAAGTTCCAGATTTCCTATGAATAAATCAGGAACTTCCAGCCAGCATAAGAGTGCAGTCTCGCCTAGCATGACCATATGATGTAATAATTCACCCCAAATTGATTATTGACAGAGAACAAGAATTGGGGACTTGAAGTGGGAAGAGTTCCTACCTATGGCCTAGATCTGCAGACAACTCTCCCACCTTTAACATACATCCAACAGTCTGCTGCCCTTTTTTGATGTTTGAGATGACACTATAAAAAACAACATGTGTTTTGAGGACATTATTTGATTTTAGATGAGTAAAATCACTAGACATTCAATAAATGTACGAGATATATTGGCTACTCTATTTTGCTTGCTCCAACTCCCTGGCCTGAGCTACTGTCATTCTAAAAATTTTCCTCAACAATTGTTCTTGGGCCAATAAGGTACTTTTCTCTTTGGTTGTTGCTGCTGTCTGTCTGGCATATGGATTACAAGTTCGTTGCTGGAGAATTGGCTGTCTGGAAGGGTATTGCCTTAACAAATTGAAGATCCCAAGAAATGTGGAGGCCAGTTCTCCTTTGGCATCTCTGCTGACAGTTTTATTTTGGTGAGCCTCTTTCCTGGTTTTGTGATTTTGTTGTTCAATTTGGTTTGGTGGGATTTAGCATGGGAGTGGAGGAAAATGCTCCTTCCATTCTCCTTTCTGTCTCAAGCCTTGAAATCCTTCTTAACGAGCAGGGCATAAAAATCAGATCCTTCATCTGTTGGTATGGCTATTTTTCCAAAGGGAAAGCCCTGTCATTAAAAGCGAATCCTGAGACACTTTGCTCTCATATTCAAGCTTCCAATCAAAACTCTTAAAAATTTAACCGAACTTCTATGAATTAGATCATCTGCAGAAAACTAGAGAATTGTTGATTGGCAGGAGATAGTTGCAGCAGGAAGTTGTTGTCATGTTGCCTAGAAGCTATTTCTCAGTCCTTTTCAAATATGTTGTGGATAAGAATGAGGTCTTCAAGAATGATCCCCGGACCAAAGTTTTAAAAACCAGTCGAACCGGAACCGGCCGGTTGACCTATTTTTTTGTCAAACCGCTCAAAAAACCGGACCGCTTGACCGGTTTTAGCCCAAACCAGCCAGTTCCGTACTGAAACGACCAGTTTGGGCTAAAACCAGTCAAACCGGTCCAGTTTCTTCCTAAAATGGCCAGTCCGACCCCTATTTAGCCTTATACGGCAACCACATTAAAAATACACTTTTTTAATTACTTTTTAGTATTTTTTATCCTCTCTAAACCCTAATTTGGTGTTATAAATACACCTCCCCTCTATTCACTTCACACCTCTCTCATTGAGCATTTGTGAGCATGAGATTGAAGAATTTATTTTTTGTAGTGAGCTTGGAAGTTGGAGGCTTGGAGCTTGTTTGGCATTGCTTGTGGGCTCTTTGTGGTGATATTGGCATCCATTTGTGAGCACCTCACCTCTATTTGTGAGCACCTCTCTTATTTGCAAGGATTTGGAGGATTGGGGCAGCATTGAATAGTGTTCATTTGGAGTGAGTTTGGGGGTTTTTTGGCATCAAGTGTGGGCTCTTTGTGGTGGCATTCACATTTACATTTGGAAGGTGCGGCCCATATACAAGCTTGGAGCATTTCTTCACCTCAGTTGTGTGCACATTGAAAGGTATGTTACAACACTTGGCTGGTCAAAGAGGCCAAGTTACCCCATGTGATGCACCTGATATTGATGCCATTAGGTTGGAAATGAAAAACATGTTTGAAAAATATAAAGAAGAGAAGGCTAGGCAAAAAGAGATGGAAGTTGAAATAGGAAGGAGGGAACATGCTTTGAGTGTTGAAGGATCTTGCTCTAACCCTTCTGTGATTGTTAGAGACCCGTTTCGGTATATGCCTCCCCCATCCACTCATAGTCAAGAAAACCGGCCTCAAAAAAGAAAGACCGTTCAAACCTTTTTTCCATCTTCCACACCTGCTAGTGCCACTGCCTCCATGCCAACAGAAAATCAGCCCACCTTGGATAACCATTGGAAGAAGCAATACAAAGAAGCAGCTTTTGAGTGCATTGCTAGATGGTGGTATGATGCAGATATCTCTTTCAATGTTGCCCACTCACCTTATTACCAGCCAATGTTTGATTCCATTGTTGTTGCTGGTAGGGGCTTCAAAGGCCCTAGTATGCATGACTTGAGAGGATCCCTTTTGAAGAAAGAAGTTGCATCCATAGATGAATATTTGAAAGGTTGCAAAGCTTTATGGGCCAAAACAGGATGCACTATTATGTCAGACGGGTGGAGTGATGAAAGGAACCGCACAATAATAAATTTTCTTGCCTCTTATCCACAAAGTACAATGTTTTTGAAATCATTAGATGCATCTGATAGGGTGAAAGATGCAAATTTATTGTTTGAGCTTTTGGATGAGATTGTTTTAGAGGTGGGGGTGGAAAATGTTGTACAAATCATAATAAATAATGCCTCTAACTATGTTCTTGCTGGTAAGATGTTAGAGGCTAAACACAAAACAATATTTTGGACTCCATGTGTTGCACATTGCATAGACCTCATGCTTGAGGATATAGGGAAAAAAAATTGGATCAACAACATTGCAGAGCATGGCAGAAGCATCACCAAATACATCTACAATCACTCATGGGTATTAAAACTAATGAGGAAGAACATTGAAGGCAGAGAACTTATTAGGCCAGTCAGCACGAGATTTGCAACAAACTTCCTCACATTGCAATCTCTTCTTTCCCAACAACAGAACTTGAAAAAGATGTTTTCAAATGATGAATGGAATGCATCAAAGTGGAGCCGAAAACAAGATGGAAAGACACAAAGAAGATAACTTTTTGATAATTCATTTTGGAAAAAAACAACAAAGATTGTGAAAGTTGTCGAGCCTCTTGTTAAGGTGTTGCGGTTGGTGGATAGGGAAAAATTAGCCATGGGCTATATTTATGAGGCTATGGATCAGGTAAAGGAGCAGATAAGGGCAGCATACAAAGGCAGGGTAACTAAGTATGGGCCTATATGGGAGATCATAGATAATAGATGGAACAATCAACTCCATCAGCCTATACATACAGCTGGGTATTTTTTGAACCTAAAATATCATTACAGAGCTCAGCTTGGAAAAGACCAAACAAGAAAAGTAAAAGATGGTTGGTACGAGTGCCTAGAGCGCATGGTCCCTGATGAGATGCAACAATTTGAGGTTCACCAACAAATCAGCTTCTTCAATAGAGCCACATGTACCTTTGGGAAAAACCTTGCAAAGATTGCAAGGGATGTGGACCAACCACGTAAGAAATTCTAAGTTTTTTTAAGTTCATTTGATTAAAAATTTTAATGAATAATCATGAATTTTTATCATAAGACGATCTTTATCTAATTTGTTGAATTACACTTTAGCCTTTAAGTTATAAGTTTTACTTTTAATTTTTAACTATGTTTTTAACTTTTTATTATCATTGTTTACTAATTACACATTTACACTTTTTATCGCAGCACATTGGTGGGATTCGTTTGGTAGTCAATGTCCTCAATTGCAAAAGTTTGCAACTAGGATCCTGAGCGAAACTTGCAGTGCTTCTAGGTGCGAGAACAATTGGTTCGTCTTTGAGCAGATTCACACGAAGAAGAGAAACCGTTTGGAACAACGGTTGAATGATCTTGTCTTTGTGCAGTACAACCTTCGGCTAAGGCGCAGCCAGTTGTTGAACTAAAGACTTGATAATGATCCCATTGTCTTGGATGATATAGATCCAACCTCTGAATGGGTAGAGGAGAGTCAGCCAGCAAAGTTTGATCCGGATGACTTGGGGTGGATGGGTTTGGATTAAGAATCTGATGAGCCATTAGCAGCATTGTCGCCATCGTCACGAGACATAGCAGGCACTAGTCGCACTCGTGCTACTCCCCGACCTCGTGCCAAAACAGTTGCAGATGTACCTGAGGATTTGGATGAGTCTGAGTCTGAGCCAAAGGCCACTGATGATATTGATGAGGATGACCTTGAGAATCCCATTTCCAGCAGCGGTGCAGAGTTTGATGATTGATCATTGATGTCATCTAGTTTATTCTAGAGTTTTGTAACTTGTAGTATTTGTAATGTATCAATGATCATAGCATGTTGTTTTTTTGGAGTCTCGGACTATGGGGGCCATTTAGAGCCTCACTGTTTATGTATTTTGTTTCGGAATTTCATATATGATATATGTATTGTGTATTGGACTTGGAGTTCATGCCATTTTGCTATAAACACCTTTCTTACATATATATATAAGAGCAAACTTCGCATATTTTGTGTGTAATTGTTGGAATCATGGTTTTTAACCTTTCAAATATATTATTTTCATTAAAAATATAAAATTTTATGTATTTTTTAGTAAACCGGTTCATTAAGTTTGAACTGGTTCGGTTCCAATCCGGACCTCGGCCGGTTCTAAGTCCGGTTCCGATTTTTAAAACATCGCCCCGGACCATGACAAGCAGGTTTACTTATGCAAAACCAAACTAAAGGGTTTAATACCTTCGAGGATACCACATTACATTGCCTCAATCTGGGTCCGGTTGATGAGAATGCCCATAGAAGTCTGGCATGAAACTCTTTTGAAGCAAATTGGAAAATATGGTTGTTATCAATGGTCCTCAGATAATACAAAGACAATGAAAAAGCTAAACGGTGTCAGAATCTGTGTAGTACTGATTAGAGGAAACTATTACCTGCATTAACAAAAATTGAGCTTTTTGATAACACCTGGGAACAACAGGTGGATTACAATATGATTCCATTAGAATGCAGGCATTGCTTTGAATATGGTCACTTGGGAGAATAAAATCCAAAGAATCTAAAGACTAATATAGAGAAGAAGAAACCTTCTGTGACCTAGAAAAGCAAAAGGTCAAGTCTGGCAATGCTGCCAAATGTAAAACAGTGACAGAGCAGTCTAAGAAAAGAAATCCACATTGCCCAGCAACATTTACAGCCCAAACCCTTCAGGTGCTGAACTTGGAGGATGACAATCAGGCAGAGAAGCATACAAAGCTGCATGTGGAAGTGAACTCTCTACCTTGGGAGGATGAAGCATATCAAAATGATAAGAAGCATTAAGTTCAGTCAACCCAGGAAGTTGAGCATTTTGGGAATCTGGATTACTTCGAGCAAAAGAAGGTTAAGATAAAATGTTATGAAACCAAGAGGACATTAATAAATTCCCGGTTTAGCTACTTGTGAGAATATCCCTAAAAGTAAAGAGGATCACCAAGCTAAGAGTACCTTTCAACTCGGAAGCCATGTCCAAAAAAAGTCAGATTTTACCTAGGACTTGCAGCCAGACTCATCCAGGCTGGCTTGCTTTTGAAACATTAGTGACAGCGGGCAGCATGCCCAGTGGAGATAAAATCAAGACCATCATCATGGTAATTTCTCCACCTTACCACTAGACATTGGCCTGCTAGGAAGCACTTGGCACTCTAACACCGATGATGACACCCACACTTATGCAGCACCAATGTTTCCAGAATTCACCAGTGCTATTTCCGCGTCGGACCAATGTAGATTGTGACTAGTACTAAGTGTGGACAAGAGGACCATATGTCAGTGATATGCATCTCACTTAACCAATCTCTCATCTATGCTGTATTACATGCCCCCCTTTCCCTTCATTTACTCGTCATGTGTACCAGAGAGGAACTTTCCATATTGTCATCACAACTTTTGAGAGAAGTTGTATCATAGCTCACTACCACGCCCCAACTGTCTTGACAAAGTCACAATCCCGTTGCAGCTTCATTTGGTCCTATAGTGAGTCTACCAGCTAGTTTCTGTGATAGTCAGATTCTAGTCCTTATTCTTTAGGTCATGAGATGGGGTAACAGATCCATATTAGCTTTACAATGTCATCTATATGGAAATCCCAAAAATAAAAAAAATAATGGCATGACATGATTAGCTACTCTCACAATTGCTCAATCTACTAGCTATCATTACATAATTTAGCTATTTTCACAACCATGCCAACAGAGATTTCAGATTGCTTACTGAAATCATATTTAGGATTTGCACATTGCTATCAGGTACCTCTCTCAGCAACTACCTTGCTTGCCCTTAGATATTCCTCTTGGCTCATCAGTTACGGTTTGGTTGAGGAGCTGCTAGCCATCCCCGAGGAATCTGCACCTCCCAACCTTGTACTATCACGTGGCCTTTGGAGTCCAGAACGCAATGGTACTGCACATGTATGGGTGTCATCATCAGTGTTATAGGGACCAAATTGAATCCACCAATTGTTCGCAAACCCAAAGTTGCTGCGTACCCTTCAAGCAAGGGAAGAAGTGATATGCATCTTCTTATGAAAGAACATCCCCAAAAGTTTGACTGATGAGAGTGGGCAGATTTTAAAAACATAAATCTTTCATGTGTTGTGACCTGTGTTTTTTTTAGCATACTAGTTGCTTCTTGATTGTTCTGATCTGCCAAGGTAATGTAGTCCTTATATGGTTCTTGAGGAATATGATGGCAATTCTTTTTACAGATATATATTTCGCAGGGGGCTGTTCTACACCGGGAACACTTAGAACCTCCACGTGAGAGAGGCTACAATAAATCAAAAAACCGTAAGTGCCTGACTGAAGACCCGGTTTAGTCTTTGATGTGGATTTTTGTTTCCAACTAAAACATAAACAAATTAAGTTCTAAGAAAAATCAAACCTCATAACCTAAAGGAGCATTGTGATAGAGCTGCTAAAATATGTCCCAATTGCAAGCAATGTAAAAAAGAATACAATGCAAAGCACATGCATGCAATTTCACAGTTTGTTTCATTGAGTTTGGGGTTTATAGCAGTGTCTCTTATGAGACTCCTCTTTAGTGATCTCATTTCAAATACCAGGTGAAGAAACAACCTCTAGGTTTGGTTTAATTCGGATATTTAAAATATCAATTAAGGAAACAAACTCTAGGTTTGGTTTACTTCTGATTTTGGCCATGAAGTTGGAACACACAGGTACAAAATTCAAACAAAATGTAGAATAAATAGGAAGAAATCCACAGGGTCTGATATCCCATAATAGTGTTTCGCTTTGCAGTATAGTAAAAAACATTTAGCTTTTAGAATAGAAATAGGGTTAAGAATGACAGGACACGGTTATTTATTGGAATCAGGGTTCACAGCATAACTGATATTGATTTCGGCATTTATACATTATAAGTTTGAAAGAGGGAAAGAGATGGAGCCATGAAAAGGGAGAAATACCGGCAAAGTGCAATGTGGCCAGCGTTTTCTGATAAGAAGCTGAACAATATAAACATCCATAGACCATGGGACCTGTAAATAATACACGCTGTTTAGGAACTGTGAAAAACATTTGATAATATTAGCATCGGGTTTAACAGATAGAGTGGATTTACCTAGCACGGGTCCTCGGCCAGCTTCGTCGATTCCCATCACGCAGGGCTCGCTGGCCCATGCAGGGAGAGGATTCAAATCCATCGCTTCCTGCAACCCTCCTCGCCAATCTGTCGTTAGAAATAGAAAATGAAACGCCCGCCAAAACAAATCCTTTCAACATATATATATATATATAATATTTTGCACATTCTTTATTTTATGGGACTAAGTTTGTTTGTCTTTTCATTGTGGAGGAGAGTTTTTTCTTCGGAGTTTCTTTTTGGTATGATTACATGTTTGTAGGACTAAAAGAGATAGTGGAGGGACAATGAGTGTTATAAACCCAGATATATAGGTTTAGCTACCCCAAGATGAACAAGGTGAACACCCACATGCAAGTCTTGTTGTGAAATACACCAAAGTAAATGTGTTTGCTAGGGTTGAATAATTACTTTCCAATACCTTCTTCCATATGTATCTGCAAAGGAATTGACCTTCCAATGAGCATTCAAAGAAACCACTTGAATGCGCTTTGGAGATATTAATCGATAACATAGTAGGGGTCGGTACCAATATAAAGGGGTTTTCATAGGACATTTGCAATTAGTCCACCACCTAGAAGGTATTTGAAACCTGATTTTAAGGAGGTTCACCTCAAGGATATCATTTTGAATCTCAATAATGGAAACCAGATCGTTATTGTTGAGCTAGTATTTGACCCAAAGGCTAGGTTGAGGCAGAAAATTGTGAAATTGCTTACAAAAAAGTCTTAAGTCACGTTAATCCTTTTTTTTTAATATGAGATTGTCGACCCGTGAGATCATCTTGGTAGAATTCACGAGATGAAATTGTCAATTCCAAGTGCTTTGTCAATGGCCATATGTTTGGATACTTCTTCAAGATCTTTAAAGTACAACATACGATTGCTAGCCACATTTTGCAAAGATTACAGGGAGTTATTTGCAAACATTTTGGAAGGGTCGAATCATGTGCTCGATGGTCGAGAAGTGAAAAATCCATGACAGTGAGAGACAAAGGAACTCAAAATGTTAGGAAGTTTAGTTAGCTATTGATTGGCGTCACAAATAACTTTCACTCCATCCACACCTTGGTTGGAATGAAGAATGGAGAAGAATTCCTTACAATCCCAGGCTTTGATTTTTAACGTGTGAATAAAGGCATAGAGTTAGGAACCTTGAGTTTTGTAGGCTTCTTCCACCTTGAGGTTATGTCTCCATTTGATAGCTTCCTTTTTTAAGTCTTCCTTTGTGAGATTTCCCTCGTATTTGGAGAGAGCCAAGGCTCAATGAGGTTCAAATCACCATATTATTCAATAATATGCTTTACACATATTGGAGACCTATTTTATCTCCACAACCCTCTGACTATAATCTAGTTGGTTTATTCAACAACCTATATTCCCTCCTTATTTTCTCTCACGTCACTCGAACAACCTTTAATCAATCCCTATTATCTGTCTCCTAGATTTATGTGTGAGTTGTTTTAACAACTCACAATATTCCACACACGCTAACATTTCACAAATATGTTATTACTAACTAATAGAAAACTTCACCTATGTGAATATTGTCTTACACTTAATTAAATTTTAGGTCAATCTAATTAGGTGTATATTAGATTAGAGTTGATTGTAGATGTTACAATATGAATATTAACTTAGATTTATAACACAGTTCAAATAGAAAGATTTAGCGATGCACCTATTAACCTAATATGCAACCAAAATTACAAAACATATGTATAGAAGCATTTAGCTAATTTCAAATGATTTATGAAGAGACATGGGACTGTGCAATAGTGAATCCAGAAGATCTAAACATGGCTAACCTTCACAACTGGGACTACAACTATAAATGCACTTGGGTCATGACCATCCAATTAGGTTAGGACCGTACCATACGGTTTAGCCCCTTTTAAGTGGTCTTGGACCTGCTCTAATTATGTTCTTGTAACTTTATAGGTTTCTCGCCTTCCTAGATTTGTCTGTCATTATCAAACCCTAGTTGTCACACATGCAACGAGGCTTTCTAGATGGATTGATCATCATCTCAAACCCTAGCCATGGATGAAGAATCCTACAAAACAAACATTAGAAGGGTTGTGGGCATTGTCGTGCACTGCCTACATTAGCACTATTCCGAAGAGGCCTCAAACAACACGTCGTTCTTAACCTAGGATGTGATATCTAGATAGATCAATTAGATTTGAAATTTGTTTTGACTATGTTTGTTTTGATTTGGCTCTTGCTAAAATACTTGGAGAGAGGATGTTTGAGTGCTCATGGATGAGAGATATGGCTGCCTTGACCTAATTTGTAGATTTAGACCTTATGTGGGTGTTGCCCTAATGACTATAAATGTGTAATTCTGAGATTTAGAGAGATTTGGATGCCTTTTGCAAGTGTAAGAAGTGAGTGTTCTAGTGCATTGCCTTAGGAATTCCAAGTTAGCAAATGAGGTAGTGTTTACTTTCTTATATAGGGTTTCATTTATATTTTTGAGGCTTCGTCCTTTGAGCCTTATCATAGCCTAGACTCTTATTTTGGTGTCTCTTCCGGTCCTTCATCACTTCTTGGTGACTTATCTATGATATCTTGTGTACTTCAATGATCTTAAACTCACCATCATCTGACCCCCTCCCCCTGTAGACACAAAATCACGCATTTGGGTACATTTCTAGGTCCTAAAATCATGTTAACATTGATATGATTCCTAAGCAAGAAAACTAGTAATTGATAGCTATCTTTGGCCTCTTTTATTTGTTTCTTATTTTTTATTTGGTCTTACACACCCTACAACCCAGTCGGGATTTTACTGATTTATCTTTTATGGCTTCAGACACCAACACCCAACCAGGACAGAAGCACCCAAGCACCCCTGACCCTTTTCCACCTTACTCTCTCCTTTCGGGTCTCTTTTATCTTTTGGGCATCTTTTTCACTTATGGGTCGGCCTTCCAGTTGTCGATTATGAAATTTGAACAAGGGAATCATATAAATTCATATTTATGTGTTCAAAATAAAGTACCAAGCGCCCCTAACCCTTTTCCACCTTACTCACTCCTTTGGGGTCTCTTTTATCTTTTGGGCATCTTTTTCACTTATGGGTCGCCCTTCTAGTTGTCAATTATGAAATTTGAATAGAGGAATCATATAAAAACATAGTTATGTGTTTAAAATAAAGTACCAAGCACTGAGTATTACTATCACCACCTGTGATTACATCCAAAAGGCACCTAAAGCACTCTAAAGCATCCATCTAGCATCCATTCAAGGGACAAGGTCTACATCAACTCTGCATACACTACATAGGAAGGGGAAATTCATTTTTCCATCCACACATTCTACTACATTACTGCATTCTAGCTACATATTGTAATAAAGTGCAACTTGCACAGGGGCATCATAGGGCATCATTCTTACACACACTCACAAGCACTACATGGAGTCTGAGATGTAGTGCAACACTTAGTTGTAAGTTCAATATCAAGGTGACTAAAAGGGTCAGTCTGACTCCCCATTTTGCATATTTCTTTTTAGGTTTGATGTGGTTTTGTGGGCTTGTGTAGGTAAATCTCTCTTTTGTAGGTTATAAGCACCCTTGGCGTTCATTGTGTGACTTTCGGTTGATCAACAAGAAGCAACAACGACGATCTTACGACACAGTAAATACTAGATTATGATCATTTTCACAGTCACATGCACCCAATAGTAGTCTCTAGTGCCTAGGTGCCCCTGCCCTGCCACAGGCATCTGTGTCCATCCTTATTCCTGCAGTTCATAATTTACAGATAGTATTTGCAAAACTCTTATGAGTTTGTTCATCACTCTTCCCTGCTCACATCATTTCCAGTTTGTGAGTAAATCATTTATGTCCTCTCTCCTTCTTCTTTGCTTAGGGTTTCAAATATTATATCTTAGTTTGCTTGTGGCATTTCTGCATTTATACATCATTTGGTTTAGTAGTGACTCTGGAATATCCATATATTTAATCCAAATCAAATTAAATCACCCCCGTGTTCCTTTATGAGTCTCTTCTCATTGCAATCATTTTCCCTTACAAGCTCCTAGTTGCCTCAAACCCTCCTCCTCCTCTTAAGGCTTCTCTATAAATACTTTTCCTTCGAGATACTGTACTCGCCTTGACTTCTTCTCTTTACGATTATGCACTCACCTATATCCATCCATCTCCACCTAAAGCCTTTGGGGATTTTCTTCTCGCTTTCCCACTTGATATACGGGCTTCCTTTCTCTACGCCCTTCTCTTTCGTGCACTCCTCTTTTGCACTCTCCTTCCCTATGCCCCTCTTATTTCCACGAGCTTTTGTGCATACCCAAAAATTACATAGTGCCACATTGAAACATGTCATGTCTCTGGTGATGACAAAGCTACTTCTAAAACAAGAATGAGATCCACATCCCTCCCCCTCTCCTTTACATTTCCATCTTTACTAAGCTAAACCCCTTCGCCCCATTCATGGAACCCTATTTTGCTTGCAATACCACTTTATCAACTCTTGACTTTACCTTTTTAGCCGCAGTTGCACAACTTCCCGTGTTGCTAGAGCGGTGGTTGCGTAACCGCCACTCTGGCAACGGTCCTGTCACTGTGAAATTGAAAATAAAAAGCACGCATTTTTAATGCGTGTTTTGGTTGTTATTTGATTTTCTCCCACTTCACTTGGTCAAATTAGCTAAAAATAGGGTCATTGGAATAATACTAGATTTATCCTTCTTGCTAAAAATTAGTTCTTTGAATTATTCCCATTTGGTTGAGTCGTCCTTTCTTGATTGACATGTGTTCTTGACTTCTTCTCCATCAATTTATAAATATGGCATTTTTGTTTGTATCATGGGTTTGTAATTTTGAATTTGAAGAAGTGTTATGTTACTTGATTTTGGAGAGGTTATTGCATAGATAGCCGGTTCTCTATCTAGCTTCTTTGTTGCTCACATTCCAGCTACTACATTTCTTGCACTAGACCAACCATTTGATTTTCTTAATTTCTTATTATTATCTTTTGCCTTGCTCACCTAGATCAATTACAACTCACACATTGGAGGGAGTCTGAAGCTAAGGAGACACTGGATTCATCATCAACAACACGGGGACAAGCTACCATAGTTCTGTAGTGACCAAGTTGGGGATGCAATTGAATTCTTTCAAAATTTTAGTATTGGTATTGTTTATTGAAATAAAAGGAAATTATTTTTATTGTTATTAAGAGCAAAAGATATCATCACTTCTCGTATATGTTTTTCATTCTTGTATTTCTTTCAAAATATTTCTTCTGATAAAACTTCTCCCCTGAATAGCTTCTTCATGGCTTATGCTCGTGGATATGCTCGTGAAATCAATTGGAGGAAGAAGTGAAGAAATCCCTAAATTTATTTTGTTTTATTTATTTTAATTAGTTAAAAGGTAATCTTGTCGGGGAAAGTTTGTCTGGCAAAGAGAAATTTTTTTTCAAGAAGCTTTTCTTCTAACAAACCTGAGGCAAAATCTCTATTACAGTAAGCCTTATTACACCGAAGGCGTTTACAAGTTGGGTTGAGCCCTCCCCACTCTAACAGTAGACAATGACTTGGATGGCGAGATTGGAACATGTACTTCGTCAACATAATGTTTTTTATTTTGATCCGATGACACTGGCTACGAATGGTGCATTTTTCCTTATGCGTGCCCCGTTAGTCGCCCAACTTACTCCGTTTAATCCATGGTTTCTCGTATGCGAGGGTTCGTTTACCACATATGACGTGGAAGTTACATTTTGTTTTGCAGAGTTGTTTAGTTTTTATCTGGTCTTTCTCTGTGTCACTTTGTCTATTTACCGTGGACGAAGTTTACCACGAAACGTCATTATCGCTTTTTACCTCGAGCATTGCGGACATTGGTAATGCAGGCGTGAAGTAGTTTCCTCTCATAGATAATTGAACCCGCTTCAAATACAGGTATAAATACAAATCAATTAATTTGTATATAATAAAATGAGGAGATATTAGGGTTACATATTTAACCCATAATGATATTGATTTTAGGATGGCTATTAGCGAGAGCTTAGTTTAACATGGTTCCCCATAACATTATGTTTATTTATTTTATTTTATTCTCGCTACAATTATTCAATTACTATTAAATTTACAACTTTAACTTGGGTTTCAGCGTGGTTAACACCTCTGGATCTCAAATAAATTGGTTGTATTATTATGCAAGGAAAATGACAGGCTGAAAGGCCTTTTAGGATGTGTCCCTCTCCATATTTTGTTTTGGGTTTTGAAGAGCGCGTATCGCGGTTGGTGGGTTTGTTTGACATAGGTGTATTTTTTCCACTCAACTTTTATTTTGTTGTTAAATAAATGGAGAAACAAACATATACTTTTGAAGCTATACGATTTATATAATATCTTTTCAATCAGAGTCTTATCACTCTAAGGAATATATATATCAAATTCCCTTAAAAACAAATCTAAAGCGTGTCCTACCTTTACAAACTCTAAATTTACTACATTAAACTTGTCTTATTAAGAAAATATTCATAATGACGTACATGATGAGGATAATTCTAAAATATCTATACCCTGCAAACCCTAAAATTGCATTGCTATACTTTTCAAATTAAGGAAATATTGATAAAAAGGCATACAAGGTGTGGGCGAGGTTTAATTGCTAAGAAAGCTCCCAACACCAATATAATGTGTGCAAGTGAGATTCCTTAGTCACCAATGATTATGCACTAATTTTATTTCTATTATTGGAAATGAGAGAGTACTCTATTTGTATATGTGCTTGATAGGTGGATGCGAGATTCGAACATGTTTTAATATGTATGATAGGTGTAGATACATAAATATTTTACTATAAAATGATATGTAGGTAAAAGACAACTAGATTGAAGATTGGCAAAAGAGGGCATGCATTTAATATGTATTATGAGAGTATTTATTAAGCAATATTCTACGCACCATGTAATAATTAGATTAACAATACATATGAAAGCCATGAGTGGGAGTAGTTTTTTTTTCTTATAGGGGGCGAGCCTTTGTTTGTTTTTGTTGCATTTATGTTGCAGTTTTGTTGTGGTATTGTTGTGTTTTTGCTTCTCTTTTCGGTAGGTACTCCTCCATATTCTGCTATTGTCTGGTGCACTCTCAATTCCACACACTCTCCTTGGTGCCTTTTCTATTGGTTGTGATCATGCTTCTTCATCATGCAATCTAATTTTGTGGCTATGGGCCTCATCTCCTATCCCTCTTCCCGGACAACTTTTCTCGACCGTTTTCCTTCTCCTTCAATTATTCTCTTGCGTCATCTTCGTTGTGAAAAACTTATGGAGTTTCTTCATTTTACTCCTCTCATTCATTTGTTTCTGACATGGTAACCTCTATACATCCTCGTAGTGTCTATGCACTACTACCACACCCTTTCATGCCCGCACATTCTTCCTCTTGTGCGCCTTATGCACTACGCACTCATACAGTATTCTCCTCAAACTACTCCTCCTTAGTTGCCTTTGGGTTAACCTCTTCTTCATCGCACAATTCCTTCTTGTGATTTCACTCTTCTTTTGTAGCACACTCCTCCTTTATGTCTCCATGGATTTATTCTTTCTATAGTGTACTCTTTTCCACATACGCTCTCGCAATATCCTCGATGGACTTCTTTGCTTCAATTGTCTACAAGGAAATTCCTTCCTATTTCTTCTTTTCTTTATTTGGAATGGTACTCCCATTACCATATGCATTTGCACCTGTGCACTCCTCAACTCATGTTTTCATATTTTCTCCTTTTGCATAATCTTTTGCACTCTTCCACCTTTCCACAGGGGTCTCCTCTCACATGCACTCATCTACACATCCCATCTGTCCTTTATTTTGGACTTATTCTTCCACGCAATCCACTGCTCTTTTTTCCTTTTGCTAGGACTCCACACACTTCTCACCATTACTTCTCAATGTACTCTAATTGTGACATCAGTTCACTCTCTGTGTGCTCTTGGTCTCTAGCGACCATTTTTCCCTTAACATTTTCTTTCTCCTCGTACACAATATTTGTGTGCATTTCCTTCATGATGAAATACACTTGTTTTTATTTCCTCGCTTGCATGGTTCTCTTCACACACTCTTAGGTGACTCAATCTTATCCTTTCACCCTTTGCTCACCTTCTGAGTTGGCCTTCTCCGTGTTATTTTACACACCATCATGTTTGTTTCGTGCTCACACTCAACCTTCTTCACCTTTTACACTGTCACATGGCTTTGGTGATCTCTACCTTCTTCTCTAAACGAGGATAGACAAAATGTTTTCCCATCTTTGAATACTTTCACCATATATCATATCATATGATAGATCATCTCTCTGTCATATTGCCATGACCTCTTCAATAGGTCATGGCATGTGTGCATCGACATGATGTCTTGTAACACTCGATCAATAAATCTCCCCATCTTCATTTCTACTTTACATTGTTTGTGCACAATGCCCCGATGACCTTGCACTAAATAGGCCGCTTTGTATGGGTTGGGATGCCTCTTAAACACAAATCCCAACTTTTGCATCATCTCCTCCACAAAGAGATTGTTAGTGCTCCCGTTGTCAACCACCACTAGGAAGCACTTCCCTTTAGTCTCACACCTTGTGTAAAATATTTTTTTAATATTTCCTCGGGATTCCACCCTTGTTATCTTCAACTCCTAGCCTTCTCTTAGGTGTTCTTCGTATATTTTTATGCCTGGACCTTCTCCTTCTTTGTATTATTTTTGTATTTTCTTCTACTATGTTTTCTATCTCCTCGTGGTACTCTGGGACAATTAAAAGCATGATGCTCTATTTCTTCACACACATAACAACATCTATTGAATATTGCGCATCAGTCTCTTCTCACAAAGACACTTATCTTTCATCCTTCTTTCTCTTACATACTACTCACGCGATCCTTACACAATCCATCTTGTTGCACCATCAACTCTCCACTGTTTTTTCTCTCTTCTTGTGCATCTACTATTCTTTTCATGCACACTTCACACTCTCATGTTGTTGGATCCTCACTAATTCCTCTATGGATTCATTGCACGTTTTCATTGTGCATAATCTATTTTCCATTGTTTTTATTACAAACTCTAAGACCTCTTTAGTGGTATTCCTCCTCTAATATGGTCCTTACACCTTTAAGCTCTATCACTATTTCCTCTAAAATTATCATCATCGTTAGGTTTGTTTCACCTCCTTTGGCTGACATATTTCTTTCCCACATAAGAACTTCAATCTCCTTCAACTGTTGCACTCTAAGATCTCCTTTGTGTTCTCTACCCACATTTCTTGTAGCAGAGAACACAACTTGTATTTCTAGTTTCCTTACGTTTGATGCTCTGTCATATTTTTTGCTTCTTTCTTGTAGGAAGTTAGCCTACTCTAATACCACTTAGTGCAAGACAGAATCCACCTCACTACAGAGTCACATAGTGGGTTGCATAGTGAGTTATCTATGGAGCTTTCAAAAATTCTTGGTGTTCTCATAAAGAACTAATTTAAATTAGTTTTCTTATGCCTTCATGCACATTCAACAACTTTATCTCTTTCTCTCTTGGTCATTTTCACAACATGGCCGCACCCAACTAACCCCTAACTCTAGCTTCAACAACCCCAAAATGGCTAGCTCATCCTCCTTTTATAGCCGCATTCTCCTGCTTCTCTCTCGTTATTTAAATCTCCTTTGGGCAGGTTAGTTCCTTCTAAACACTTCCAGATCTTCTCACTCAAACTCAAACTTGAACTTGATATCATTACATGCTCTGATCTACCTCATCGCCATATAGATGTCTTGTTGTGCCACATTGACCTGATGTTTGGGATCCTATGACCGTCAAGTCCCTATCAGCCCCCTTGATCATATAATTCTGATATCTTGTGTCATCTATGCCAACCACCAAGTATTTCATACACTCCTTTCTTGTTTTTCTTCACCACGCCTCTTTATAGTTATATTGTGCACTCTAATCTTTGAGATACACCTTCATTATTTTTCACGCACTATCCTTGGGCTTATGCATATTCCTTTACATATCCATGTGCCTCCTTTACAATCTTAGTCATTACACAATCCTCCATTCATGCTTTTGCAGCTTCTATGCACTTGTTTCTATTGTGCATAAATATTCCTCCAATATTTGCATGTCTTCATTCAACTAGGTTGAGTTGAACTCGATTGCACTCCCAAAATCCTACATGCATTATTATGCATTATTCTCTAGGCCTACACTACTCTGCCAAGCCTTTTGTAAGCCTATCGTGCACTATTTGCGCACCTACTTCTATTGTGCACTCCATGTGCACGATGCCATTAATGATTTCCATTACACAAAGTGTTTGTGCACTTCCATGTAATTTCCCTCTTATTTTCTTTCACTTCCTCTTCCTTCTCATGCACTCCCCAACTTTGTGTGCACCCACACTTAGCCAAAATTGTGGAAGATTTCCCTAAACCTTGGATGCTCTTACATCACAATATCATAATAATGTACTAATATTTGAAACTAGTGTTTATACTATGATACAAGATATAAAACATGAGAGGATAAATGTACTTAGTTACACATAATGACACGTGAGATATCTAGGTTCACAGTTCGGACAAACTAGGAGTGATGAACCTGTTGATGCTTCATTCCAGAGATTGTAACTTGAAACTACACTAGTGTGGAACCATACACCTCTATCAAGATTAGATCTACGGTCTTGAACCTATCGTATGATCTCGGACCTATTTGGAATAGCGTTATGTAACTTGTTGGGCCCTTTGGTGGTTTGTAAATATGTTTCACTATCAAACCCTAAGTGTCACACAATCTTGAAACCATATAAAATCATTTGAATGGAACTCAAACCCATGGGTGGGAGACCCTGTAAGAAGGTTAGTGTTTAGGTTGAAGTGAAATATATGCACCATCTACGTCGACACTACTCTAAAGAGGCCTTAAACGAC
This sequence comes from Taxus chinensis, assembly GCA_019776745.2. Taxonomy (NCBI): domain Eukaryota; kingdom Viridiplantae; phylum Streptophyta; class Pinopsida; order Cupressales; family Taxaceae; genus Taxus; species Taxus chinensis. The sequence continues at coordinate 151,974,356 of CM034150.1, read as the reverse complement.
TCATAGTTCACCACCTAGCATATTATATCTAGATGAATACATTTAGTCGACAAATTGAAATACTTTAATTGTGCTTGAGATTATTATGCTCTTTCTAAGACATTGATTTGGGATCTTTGAGTACTTGGAAATGGGGGAAGTTTAACTTTTTCACCTGGTTGAGTGCTTTAAAATTGTAGTATTAGTTGTCATAGTGGATGCGCGCTAACTTTCGGAAGATTTAGGGATCCTTGGATGCCTTTTGTGCTAGTATTTGCAATGAGAGCTTGTGAGAGTGTCAAGTTATTCTAGGTTAGTTAATGAGGTGATATAAATTTGTTTCTACGGGGCTCTAAAGGTAATTTATCATGTAAAGGTTGAGCCAAGAGGATAAAAAGACCAAACAAAGATAATACAATTCAAAGCAGAGTTGGAAGATATGTCAGTCCAAGACCGTACATGTTAGTTAAGACTGGAATTACTATATGATTTTGAATAAGGAGACAGGGAATAAAATATGGAAGTTGCATCATGACAAACAAGGTTTAAGTAGTAATTTTATGCATTTACATTTAGGATATGAAGACACATAAATGTGTAGAAATAAACAAGTTAAGAGAGAGAGAGAGAGAGAGAGAGAGAGAGAGAGAGAGAGAGATCAATATTTACTAAGTGGGGATAGGATTAGAGTGTTTGTCTTAGCCAAGAAACACAATCATAACCAACAATGTTAAAATAAGAAATTACGAAATTTGAGTGTCTACATAATTTAGTTTCTACGATGGACATTGACTACACTGTGTGTTGTAGATTTCATCATGGAGCATGCCAGCACCAACATATATGGACAACAAAAACTCAGAGCAAAGACACTCAAATTTGGAAAATTGTCCTCTTAACATTAATACTTGTGATTGTGCTTCTTGGCTAAGACAAACACCCACATCCTATCCCCACCTAGTACACCTTGTTATCTCTCTCATAACTTGTTTTTTCTTACACACTAATGTGTCATCATATTCTAAATACAAATGCATAAAATTGTTACTTAAACTATACTTTTAATGATGCATCTTCCATATTTCGCCCACTTTCTCCCTGTCCAAAATCATACAGTAAATCACATGTCACCATGAGTTAAAACTCTCAACACCAAATTAAAAAACAATTTTTAAACCTTCCCATTAAGATAGCTCAATATGTGGATCCACAATATGAGATAGCGTGCGATATCAATATTATCCCAATGACTCACACAATATGATGAACTATGGATAGTGAGCATCATTGTTTATGCTCCAACAAAAATATGACTAACATTAAAAACAAGTAACAAAAACATAACGAACAACAAGATACACAGATCAATAAGCAATGTTCATTAGTAAAATAACTTGGATGTTACCACTACTCATTCTCAATGTGTGTGTGTTAGTTCTCTTTTACCTTTATATATTTTTGGTTGATTACGCTCCATCTGCAACCTTCTCTCATATTATGTCCTCCCTCTGTGTTTTCATTGTTTCAGCAAGGGTTACATATTTGTCTATGCATCCACCTCTTTACATAAAAACATGTAGTTAGTTTGTAACTCTTAATGAGAAAATAACCGAAACAAAATAATAGTCACAATCTCTAAGATTTTGCCACTTACTGAATATCACCATTTCATTTCACTTTTTACCACATAAATTAACCAAGTAAAGTGTATTACATAATGTTTCTCTATTGAGAAAAATGAGATGTGAAATCCTTCCCAACTTGGAAGTCATCGTCCTGATGGCTTGTTAAAATAATTAACAATTTCAAAATGATCTATTGACCAGTTTCAAAACAATCCTCATAATTCAATAGTTTCAAAATAATCAATATATTTCAACAATTTCAAAATAATTAACACAATTAAACATTTTAAAAATGATTAACATAATTCAACAATTTCAAAATAATCAACACAATTCAACATTTTAAAAATAATCGGCATAATTCAAGATTTTCAAATTAGTCAACATATTTCAACGACTTCACCAATGGGGTTTGGGTGGATCGGTTAAGACAGACGGTTGTGTTCAGATCCACCCAGGTTCAAACCCTGTTGGGCGCAATCCCTTCGGGGTGGTTTATTGATGGTGGCAGGTGTTGCATCACCGGTGGTTGTGGTTGGTGGTTCCTATCAGCAATGATGGACTTTGCATCATCAACATTGGTCTTGGCGGTAGTTGGTGGCTCTAAAAACAACGGTGGCGGAAAAAATTACATCGTCGATGCGGGCTCAGTGGTCACGGTTTATGATTGTGATGGATTAATTGTAATATATTGTCTGTGGATGTTAGTATTGTTAAGGGAGGGGACCCAAGAACCCCCCGGTTCATAGATCCGGTAAAAAGCATTTAACTATATAAAAAACATATTTCAACGGCTTCAAAATAATCAACATATTTTAGCAGCTTTATGTTCAACTTATAACAACAAAATACTTAATCATTTAAATGTTGCAAAATGAATTCTTTCATACAACTGTTTATTATGATTTTATTTTAGTAATCATTTAAATGTTGCAAAATGAATTCTTTCATACAACTGTTTATTATGATTTTATTTTAGCATCATATTTAGATTTTGTAAAGTTGTTACTATCAATACTAAGAAGTTTATACATAGTTTAAATTTGATAATTGTCATATTTACACAATTATAAAAGAAACTACAACTAGCCTTGATTTTTGTCGGAACTCTTTCAACTATATGCATGTTTAGTAATATTGTTTCAATATTTCAATCAATTTTTCTAATTTAATATTTATATATAACCTCGTAAATTATAGGGAATAAAATGATGTATTAACTCAAACAGAACCTCATATGACCATACAATTGCTCTCACCAACAATAATGAGAGTTGTTATTTGCCCACAAGTAATAAATATAATTTTAAAATTGTCATCATAAATCTTAAATAAATATGTGAAACACCCTAAAAGTATCAATAATAATAATCAAATTCAATCACCATAGGATATAAACCAACAAAGTAATTATGCAATAATAATCTTAATAAATTTTAGAATATCAAATTATGGATTTAAGTAGTTTTACTTAAAAGGATGAGGAAAAATTGAAATCATGTCATCATATTTCTCTTAGGTGGCGCTCTCCACAAAGTATTGATCCCACTAGACTTTGTACTAAGCCACCTTTTCGTTTTCGCGCATCCAATACTCTAATTAGCTCTACCGTCTCCAAGCAAGGGTCTTGCACCTACAAGGATTTCCAATCAAGAATATGAAATGTATCGACAATGTGTTTCTTAAGCAAATATATATGGAACATGTCATGTAAGCATGATAAGGTCATATGTAAAGCTAGCTTGTAGGAAACTAGATTGATGAATTCAAGTACATCAAAGGGTCTTACGTATTGAGGTGCCAACCTAGTAGATTTCATCATATTTAAAAGGATGAGGAAAAATTGAAATCATATCATCATATTTCTCTTAGGTGGCGTTCTCCACAAAGTATTGATCCTGCTAGACTTTGCACTAAGCCACCTTTTCCTTTGCACGCATCCAATACTCTAATTAGCTCTACCATCTTCAAGCATGGGTCTTGCACCTGCAAGGATTTCCAATCAAGAATATGAGATGTATTAACAATGTGTTTCTTAAGAAAATATATATGGAACATTTCATGTAAGCATGATAAGGTCATATGTAAAGATAGCTTGTAGGAAACTAGATTGATGGCTTCAAGTACATTGAAGGGTCTTACTTATTGAGGTGCCAACCTAGTAGATTTCCTTAAATTAATTGAGCTCTTCTTTAATTTAACTTGAAGGAATAACTTATCCCATATGGAATTTTTTTTATCCATTCTCTTATTTTCTACATATCTCTTCTATTTCTCCATGACTTCCATGAATTGTTGCCTTATAATTTTCACCCATTATTCCATCTTAATAAGCATATTAGGTCTTATTACCTCTTTTTCTTGTACATTGTCCCAACTAACGGGTGTCTTGCATTTCCTACCATAAATTGCTTCAAAGGGTGTCATCTTCAATCTAGACTAATGCATATTATTAAAGTAAAATACAACCATTGGAAAATACTCCTCCCACTTGTAATGTTGATCTATGCAGTACATTCTTAGTATGTCCTCTATAACCCAATTTACTCTCTCAGTCTATTAATTTGTCTCTAGGTGGAAAGTGAAACTAAAGTTTATTCATTCCTAAGGATGCATGTAGTGTCTACCAAAATCACGAAGTCATGTAGGGACATCTATATGAGATTATTCACTCCAACATCCCATGTAATATAAATATTTCATGAATGAATCTTCTTGCAAGTACCAATGAATCATCCATAAGGTTCATTGGTATAAGGTGAACCACCTCAATAAGCTTATCCACCTTGATTAACATCAAATCATTCTTGTTTTTGACATAGGTAACCCCTATAAAAAATACATGCTTATCGCTTGCCACTTACACTATGGTATCTCATGTGGGTAAAGTAATCTGTCAGGAGGAACATGTTTTGCCTTTACTCTATGGAATTCCAAACATTGTGATGCAAACTTCGTTGCATCCTTTTTCTTTCCATTCCAAAAATACACCTACATTATATACGCTAGAAATGTTTTTCCCAGGGTGTCCAAGGTATGGGGCACTGTGAAACTCTTCTAACACTATTGTAAACTAGTTGCCTTCATCTAGATATAAAATTTTAAGTCAAGAAATATGTGTGTTTTGAGGCCTTTTCGGAGTGGTGCCAACGTAGGTGGTGCATGGATTACACTTCAACCCAAACATTAATCTTCTCGTAGGGTCTTCCACACATGGTTAGGGTCTAAGTTCCATTCATTTGATTTTATATGGGTATTAGAATTTATGACACTTAGGGTTTGAGAGAAAGATATATTTCTAGAGCACTGAGGGGAACAACAAGTTATAGAACCTCAATCATACAATAGGGACCCAAGACCGTACATGTGATCTTGGTAGAGTTACATGTTTCCATAATAGAGCATTTTTTAGTGATAATCACAGGAACAAAGCATCTCTTAAGGTTCATTACTCTTAGTTTGTCTAGTTTGTGCACCCAAATCTCTCCTCTACCATTATGTGTAGTTAAGTACATCTCTCATCTTGTGTTTTTAAGCTTATAACATACTGTAAACACTATTTAAAAGTATTAATGCATTATTACAATATTGCATGATTAATGTTGGAAGTTAATTAATCAAAATAACCCCTTGTAATGATCCTTACACTCCCTTTTATTGTTTTACATTCCATAACAATCAATTTAATCATATAAAGGGTTTAAGAAATAAAGAGGCAACATGCCTACCCCATAACAGTGACAACTATATTCTACATGCTTTGACGCCTCCTTATATATCCATCTCATGCAATGTAGTTGTGAAAGAGGGAGAGCATCATTATAGCACTCTACGTGCAATTGCAAACCTCGAAGGATCCCCCTTCACCTCCCTAAATGGGTGGTGGCCTTTCCCTTTAACAAAAGGAGTAGATAAAGACAATAATGTTAGGTTGTGGAGCTTGTTTTCATATGAGAAAGTGTTGAAGACTGTACACTAAGAGTACTATACACTTTCCATAGTTGTCTTGCCGTGGTTTGATTTTTTTTTGGCCTTAAAACGTGCCCGATATATCGGGAAACATGCTTTTCTCATATGGGCGAGATTTTGACCCATAGGTTTATGGGACGATTTTGGCCCATGGTTTTGATACCCACGGTTTTGTAAAACTGCTTAAGCAGTTGTCTACTTACGTGGTTTTGTGCATATGGTAGGGTTAATGTAACATTGCAGATGTGTTTTGAATTCGGGTGTGAATTCTGTAGAGTTTGTTGAGCATAGCTCCAAACAAATATGGGTATTATATTGAGAGAGCGGTGGCTTGTAATAAAATTTGAGCAAGTGATTCTTGGTGGACGTAGCCCAAATTGGGTGAACCATGTTAAATATTATCTCTTTGTGTTGTGTTATTTTATTTTGTACTTTTATTTGAGATCTGTAATATTTTTTGCATATTAGTTTCTACTGTTGCGATTCTGTGAGGGATTATTCCGCATATTTTATCCCTTATTTCCTAACAAATAAAACACAAACAAAGAAAAGTTAAGAGAACAATGTGTGCTAAATCTACCCCAACTATATGTAAATCAATCAAATAATTTAGTGTACCTAATATTCTATTGATTCTAACTACACATAGATCTAGGAGTATGTGAACAAATTATACATTCAACGATACATTACTTTAGACAAAGTGTTCTAAGTTACAAAAACTCGGTACCTCAAATTCAACACTAACTTGTGATGTTGGGTCCTGAGTTCACATAGAAAACAATATCAATACATGATTTCGATAATGATATACATCTAGATATTTCCATACATGTGGAAGGAATCATGAAGAAAAAAGTTCTCTTCATGACTGCTTTCTTGTGTCCATGTTTGTTTACTTAAAGAAACTCAATTTCAAAAACAATCATAAAATATGATTCATAAACTATATTAAAATATATATAGGTGTTTTCCCAACCATGATGAAAGGAGTTCGATCTATTACACCTTCATAAATATTGCAACAAAATTCCACATTTAACGCCTTTAACTAAACTACATTTTCTATTTTCTTTGTTGGGTGTTTATTAAATATTTCAAGCATAATCTTATAAAGCTAATAAATCATCCCTTCACGTCAACTCGCCAGCTATGAAGTCTCGTTAGCTTGACTCACTCATTCATACATATAAATCAGGTAAATCAAAACATCAACTAATGGTTGTAAATTCACATAAGGTTTAAGTGTGACAAAAAAATAACACTTGCTTATTTATCAATACTACAACTCACAACACTTTTGAATTTTCTATGTATTTAAGTATGCAAACACTTAGTCAACGGTATAATAATATATTTTTTAGTCAACGGTATAATAATATATACCATATTTCTATAGTCAAATCTTTTGTGTTACAACATACTTTTCAAGCAAGACATAATTACAAGAATATAACTCAAACCTACATGAGCACAAACCGGGTTTAGTTGTGTATGCATGTGTATAACAACTTATGCCAATAAACTTGTTTTGGTTATTTTATGCACAAATATCCTATTACATAATAACAAGATATTCCATAAGTTGGATATTAACTCATTCCATCAATTTTTAACGTGGTTTTAGCTCATTTCACAAAATTCTAGTTTTACTAGACTAGTAGTCAAGGACAAGTAGTAATCATTCTATATAATGCAGTAAAAAAAGAAGAGAATAATATTTCCTCGAGCATCCTTTATGATAGTTTTAAAAACAATATTAAACCCATAATGCTCCAATATTCAATAACATTTAGCTCATCTTGCTACAAGTTTTAAAATTTTGTCAATTTTTTTAATCGAAGTACACTTGTGTAAGCAATCATTTCTTGAAGTATCCCTTGAATTTTGTTCTAAAAAAATAGACATTGCCTCTAGCACCAACTTAAAGTTCCTATTATCCCACCAAACCGAAGCTTCATCGAACAACTGGTATGCTCCCCATATGACCTTTGTTTCCTAAAAAAAATCATGAAGTTTGAAATAATTTTGCATCTCGCTGAGCCGGGCCTTAGATCCTTCTCCCAATATTGATCCAGAAAAACACACCATTCCATCAGATCCATCAACACCAAGAAGGAAAAGTGAAGAAAAATGAGGAAAAATAGGTTATGTCAGCATTTTAACAGAACCGCCGCTCTGCGTAGAGCGTTGCAGCACTATCGCTCAACTTGGGCGGAGGTCCTGTAACTACCCGCCCAACCAGGGCGGTGGTCCTGTAACCGCCGGTCTGCATAGGGCGGTGGTCTTGTCACTTTCGACGAAAAAATAAAAAATGAAGCACGAACAACCATGGATTTGAAGAGTTTGGGTTGTGTCTCTTCCCTTCCCGACTTTTCCCATTCTCCAGTGCACATGAGGACATAGTGGAGGCTATAAATACAAGAAGGATCAAGAGAAATAGGCATTCAAAGGATTCAAAGATCCAAGGAGATCAAGAGAACATTTTAATTGTATGAGAACAAGTGAGCAAAAGACTTTCAATGTTGGAGTGGATTTGTAGGAGCAAGGTGCAAGAAAACAGAGAAAACAAGTAATTGGAGAGAAGGTGTACATCGTCGCTTCTTTTCATACTTATTGTAATATGTAAAATTTGATTAATTGGCCAATACAAGTGGGAAGAAAGAGCAATTGCCCTTCCCGACTGGTTTTCCCTCATTGGGGGTTTCCAAGATAAAAACTCTTGTGTTGTGTGTTTGAATTCATTAGCACTCTCTGCAATTTTGTTCTAAGCACTAAGAAATTCAGTCACTAAGCTCTAATCTTCAAGCAAATATGTCATTTTCCAAAGTTGAAAGTAGAACAACATAATTGTGTGATTCATAGAGTTCTAAAGTAGAAGTTTACGGATCAAATACTGTACCATCAAACTTAGGTGGGCTGATTCGTTTAATATGTTGAAATTATGTAGCTAGTCGGGCCCCTTTTTTCTAGGCCTTTCCTCTTCTTGCTCATGTTCAAGACCTTATTGGTCCTCTTTGTGATCTAGTTCTTCCTCATCTAGTTTGTCATAAATTTCCTACTCCAATGTAGTTATTTGGTCTTGTGTTTCATGAAGAAAAATGAGGATTTGATCCAACTTGTCATCTTGATTATTGTTCTCACTACTACTTCCAGGATCAATACTACCTTGTGTGCATGCCATATTTTTAATCAATAATTTGGAGAATGCAATCAATATTAGTGAACCTATTAGGCTTAAGTGTAGAACCTAAACACTCTGATACCAAAATGTAACATTCCTAATACTTAACATAAAAATGATAGATGAAAGGAGTGTAAAAATAAATAGATAATTTTGTTTTAGATCGACGTTGCCAAATAGTTACCTACTTCATCAACCATCCTTGTAATCACAAATGAATACTAAAAATTTATATACAAAATAAATAACTCTTTTCATTGCAAATATGCAATGTAATTTTCTTGATTTATTATATTTCCAACATATTATAAATATAATCAGACTCCATATGTAGTGATTAAATCACCATTTCAGTTACAATCAATTATATTTATCAACAACATAATTTATAAAATAAAATAAAATTGCAAGAAAGTACAAAAATATAAATAGTCATAAGCTAATTAGATGCATAAAAAGGTGACATACTTGCCCCATAATAGTGATAACTATATGCTACGTGCTCTGAAGCCTTTGTGTAAATCCATCTCATTTAATGAACGTATAAAAGAGGGAGAGCATCATTGGAGTGCTTTACCTCAAACCATAGACCTCGAACGATCCCCTTTTACCTTCCTAACCGGGTAATGGCAATGCCCTTCAACGAAGGAAGTAAATAAAGACATTAAACCTCAAACAAAGAAAATTTAAGAGAACCATGTGTGTTAAATCTACCCTAGCTATATGTAAATCAATCACAAAATTTAGTGTACCCCACATTCGATTAATTCTGACTACATATAGACCTAGGAGTACTTGAACATATAATGCATCCGACAATATATTACTTTGTCCAAAGCATTCTAAGTTGTAAAAATTCACTACCTCAAAGTCTGCACTAACTTGTTAGGCTGGGTCCTCAATTCACACACACAACAATCTCAATACATGACTTCGATAATGATAGAGATTTCATAACATAAGGAAGGCCTCGTGAAGAACACAACTCCCTTCACGACACTTTTCTCATGTCTGTGTTTGTTTACTTAAAGAAACTCAATTTGGAAAACAATCATGAAATTTGTTTCACAAATTGTAGTAGAAAATTTACATTTTTTAGCCATGATGAAAGGAGTTCAAACTATTATACATTCACAAGTAGTACAAAAAAGTTCCGGAGCTAATGCCTTCCATTAAACTATATTTACTAATTTATTTGTTGGATGCTTATTAAATATTTTGAGCATAATCTTCCAAATCCAATAAATCATCTAATTAAGTATACTCGTTAGCTATGAAGGCTTATTAGCTTGACTCAATCATTCATGCATGGTGTTGGATAGATAAATCAAAAAATCACTAGTACATATAGTGTAAAAAATGTCATAATTTGTGTCAAATTCATGTTGATTCGTGTTTCATGTTTTTTCCATTTTCGATGCTAGTATGACAAATATTACAGTGCAAATGTGGTGCAAATATAATGCTATTAACATCACAGTTCTACCACATTTGTGCCATTATAATCCTTGACTTCAAAAATAAAAAGGTTGGGCCCATCCACATCCTTTTATTATTATTAGGTACACGTGCTCTGCAAAAACATAAAAAAAGACAATGCACTAGAAACATGTCAGAAGTTAAATGTAGATAAGGGAAATTAGGTAGAGGAGGTAAAGAAAAAGGGAAAAAATTGTGTGGAAGAAGAAAGGTATGGAGAAAACTACACACGTCATTTAAAGAGAAGGAAAAACATGGTAGAGAGTGCAGAAAAGAACACGTGTTTAATGAGGAGGTGGAAGAGGAAAAATACTAGAGAGACAAATAAGACGTATGTGCATAGTTTAGATATTTATTTTATAGCAAAAAATGCAATTTTTTCAAATAAAGAAAACCATAGAATAAAAATAGCAAAAACAACAAACATTAGCCCAAAATACAGTAAATCCAAGCCCAAAATACAAGAAACCTTAACAAAAAAAGTAGGAAAAAAAACAAAGCTTATCAAAAAATTAACAGAACTTAGCCCCCAAAAATAGCAAAACCTAGCCCATAAAATAACAAGCCCTAACTAAAATTCTATGAAAACAAACAACAAACCCTAAAAAAACTCTATCAAAAAATAAACAAACATAAAATTTTAAAAAACTAGCTATAGAAAAGACAACAAACCCTAGTGATAATTACCAAATTCTACAAAAATACCTAGGAAAACAAACAAAGCATGGTAAAAAAAACCTTGCAAAAGAAAAAATCTTACAGAAACAAACAACAAAGCTTCATAACAAACAATAAACGTTAGCCTAAACACCACAAACCATAACATCTTTTTAACATAGGAAATACTGTGGTTTTTTATATTTAATAAATTGTCGTTATTTTTTTTAATATTAGGCACGTAAAAATAAGAAGCCTTGTGATCATTAGTCAATAATTTTGACAAGTGCGTTGCACATTGTGGGGTGCGGCAGAAGCAATGTTCGTGAACTTGTCACAAGAGATATAGAGTAGTACTCTACCCCTCGACATGACACTAATGATGTGCCTCGACATTCATATCATGGACATCAAAATTTAAATGTGTATCATATTATTGATGTGCTTGGACAATATTTAAGTGATGAGATTCTTGAGACTAACACTCTTGTTTCACATGATATAACGAAACTAAGGAGGTAATATTTTATAATATTTGTAGTCATGTTTAAAATTTTATTTTATAATTTATTAGGGTTTTTAATTTATTAGATTTTTACAGTTATCTATAATTAGAGATCGTCTTCTTTAGTGTTGTTGTATTCGCAACCTCATACATCTTGTAGTCAACAATTCAGAAGTGGTGATATTTCTAAGGTGGCGTATCATGTTTCACTTGCTTTAAGGGAGACAAAGATGTAAAATTTTATTTATTTCTATATTATTTGTAGTTATATTCAAAATTTATTTGATCATTTTAATTTATCATAAAATTGTAGATCCCCCTCTTTACTACTAGTGTTATTGCAACCTCATACATCTTGTGATAGATGATCTAGAAGTGGTGACATTTCTGAGGCGGTCTATCATGTTTCACTTATTTCAAGGGAGCTAAGGAGTTAAAATGTTATTTATTTCTATATTATTTATAGTCATATTCATAAATTAATTTTAGAAATTATATATATTTTAAAATTTATTATATAATAAAAAAATGTTGTCTTTCATGCCAACATCTTTGATGCAACCTCGTAAATATGGTGCTCGTTAGTTTAAACGACATAAGACCACCCCCACAAATGTTGAGGAGGTGTTGCCTACAACAATGAGGGGGGATACAAATTCTCCACCTAATTGACGAACCATCTCGTCTAATACTGAACGAGTACAAATATCGAGTGGGAGTTTGCATGTGAAATTGAATGTGAACCATGACATGAAAATATTACAAGATGTTCGTAGCAAGTAAATATTAGTTTACATTTTCTTTTAATTTAATCATTTTTTGCATGCTATCAAATTTGAAGAAAAAATTAAATTATTGAAATTTCGTTATTTTATTTTATGTACTTTAAAAAAAGAATAATTATGTAAGCAAAATTATTATTTTCTAAAAAATGATACTTGGAATAAAAATCACAACTAATTAAACGTAGAAAATGGTTCGTTAAATTTACTAAAAAAGAGTTTGGTAGTGCATATTTTGATGTGGGCATTTATTTGTGTGAGGCATATTTTTTCTCTTTTATTTAGTTATCACGCATTTTCCACCTCACACATGTTGAGTTATCTCACTTAGGTGAGTCACAGGTCTTTTAGGGAGTTATGTGACATATGACAAATTACGTCATAGAATCTATCATACTTGTCATATGTGTCATTATCAAATGGGATTTACATGGTATTCCTAGCATTGTAACTCCTCACTCCATCGTGGGAGTATGACATGTCTAAGCATGGGAGTTACACAACACTCCCCATATGTACTCTTCCTTTTTATTTATGAGTATGAGTAGACCTATTCTTTTTGCATGAACAATTGCTTGCGGTTAATTTTCGTGTTGATTACTTGGAACATCTTCTCATTTTTGTTAGACTGCAACAACCTTGATGTGCACAGGTTTCGTTGATCCTTGTGGTTCAGTCTCACACGGTATCAGATGCGTTGTTTTGGTAAATGTGTTACTTGTATTGGTTCATTACTAATTACTTCTGGATTCATGATTTTTTATCTTCTTGTGAAGTTTCATTAATCCATTATTGTTTTGTGATTTTAGGTCCTAATCTAGATTAATCTCATTTTTTGGAGTTTGTTGGTTTTTGGTGTTTGCTTTGGTGTTTGTGTAGATAGGTGTTTTCCATCTAAAATTTGTTATCTAAAGTTAACTTTGGTAGAAACTAGATATGGAGATATTTTTGTCTTGGTTTTGTGTTTAGTCATTTTCATCAAGTTAAATCCTATTTTTTTAATTCCTTCCAAAACCATGCTTTCCTCCTCCCTGTCTTCCTGCCCAGATCCTCAAACCCTTGGCTTTCCCTTTGGCTAGTTGGGTCCCCACCCAACTCGGTAACTCCATCTCAACTTTATATCGAGCCCCAAACCGAGCTCCTTGAGATCATTACCTAGCTCGGCCAAGTCACCTTGGGCTCAACATCTCCTGTCACCTAGTAGAGCTCCTGTTAAGCTCTTATCCAACTCGGGCCTTACCCGAGCTCTTTATCTCCTGTTGTGATTTCATTGAGCTCGCGACTCCTCCTAACTTCACACTAATATCCCTCTAGCTTGGATCTTACATGAGATCCCCATTCTCACCGCTTAGGACTTGCTTAGAGCTCGTTGAGATCACTATTGTTGTGACTCATGCATTTCCCATGTCATTGTGCCCATGCCACCCTGTGCATCTGAGTTATCCTGAGCTCGGGCTTCTCTTGTGCCAGCTTGAGCTCTCCGCCCCTTCCTCCCACTAGTTGCTTGGATCTGTCAAAGTGTGGCTCGACCATGCTAACCTTTCCCCTATGCTCATGCTCGAGCTTGAAGGCTCGACTTTGTCTTGTCTTCACCCTACTAGACCTCCTCTATTCCCCTATCTTCTTTCTTGTCTTTACCTTAGCTCGACCGACCGAGCTAAACCCGAATCCATCCTACGCTTCGTATGCATTGGATCAACTTGCCTACCCACCTGCCCTCGTGCTACTTGATACCCACGTCGACCAATTTTTTAAATTTGAAATTTTTTTCCCTCCCTTTTAATCAATCCCATAGTTTAATTAAAGATCTCCATTTACAAATTTTTTAACCTTAGGTTTTAAACTTAAAACTTAGTTATTTTATAAACTAGTATCAGGTTTATGAGTAATAAGGTTTTTTATTAGATTAACTAAGTCATCTAATTGTTTATGGGTTAATTCAATTATAAGTACCCTTTTAATTTATAATAATTTTTGATTAACTAAAATAATAAAGAAAAATTTAAATTTAACATTATTGGGTGTTTTTTGTAATGTGTTCTTGTGAAGGTGATTGTCATTTTTGGAGGCTTTTTTAATGTTTCGAGAGGTTATTGACTCTTTCAAGAGTCATTTTTTATTCTTTCGAGCTGTTATTATTGCTTGCAGGTTAGTGAGTGTGTCTACCACAACCTTTTAGAAAGGGAGCTACAAAGTGACGTGAGATGTTATTTCTCACACATAACTTTGTTTTTTCCCTTCTTTCTTGTTTTCGCCTTATTTTGTGCTTGTTACGATGTCGATTTGCTACAAATGCTTGAAACTCATTGTGGTCTCCACACTTTACTTTTTTACACCAATTGTAAGGTGAGTGGCCAACTATTTCACGTTGCATGAATGCACCTGATTGTAATCAGCGCACTAAACTATAAAGTACCGCAAATAAGGGGTGAAAATATTGTTCTGGGTATGTGCGTGTTTCCTTTCTTTCTGCATTGTTGCTTTCTCTCTCCCCACGATGGATTATAGTGTTGTTCCTTTGCTCACATCGTTTAACTTATTTGAATGGAAATCTAATATGATTATAAGACTATGGGGTAAAGGGTTGTACCACATCACTATGGGTGTGGAGAAAGAATCAACAACTGAACCAGAGAAATATAGGTGGTTCAACCGATGTGATGAAGCCTTAGGTTTTCTTTGTATGTCTTTCACTCCTCCACATTGAGTCTTCTACAACACCTGATGGATACTAGAAAACTCTTGACGATATGTTTGGAAAACAAGATGACATGAGAGCCCATGAGTTGGAGAACAAATTGCTAGGATTAACTCCTAGTAACTTTGATAACCTACAAGCCTTCTTCTCAAAACAATTTCACACTAGATTGTTGTTGAAAGAATGTGGAGTTGACAAAAAGGATGCTCAACTGATCTTATCCATTCTCTCTAAGTTTGGCCTCGAATACTTCGTCTTCATTTCTACCTTTCACGTCATGAAAGAAGCTTTAAGAATTACTTGGAAAATTCCCTCTTTTGACAAATTTTCGTCCCAACTCATTCGAGAACATGACAAGTTGATTCAAATGGGAGTAATCAAGTCCAAGTCACATGCCCTAGTAGCAAGTACTTGTAAAGGAAAGGAGAAGAAAAAAGAAAAGAAGAAATAGAAAAATGACCAACCTAAGAACGACGGTAAGACCACCCAAACCAAACCCAACACAAATGCTTCTACTTACGAGCCTAAATCGAAGAAGGAATAGTGTAAGTGTTCCTATTGAAGAATTCAATACATGAAGAAAATTAATGCATGAGAAAATAATTTGACCACCTAACTTATTTACATGATAAAAATATCATAGGTGTTCCTGAGTCTATATAGCAAAATGCTTCAAAACCTGAGTCTTCCAAGGTAAAGCAATCCAAATATGAGAATAAGAAAGGAAATGCCCTTATAGTAAGAGTTACTCCTTCATTGATGTGGGTCATAGATTTTGGTGCCTCACACCACATGGGTTCTTCACATTTTGAGTTTTTTGACATTAAATTGTGTGGTATGTCCCAAATCACTTTGGGTGATGACACTTCCGTATAAGTTGTTGGTAGTGAATCAGTAGAAGTAGATGGTGGGACCTTTAACAATGTTTTAAGTGTTCTCAATCTCTCTACCAATCTCCTGTCAATTTACCAAATCACCCATATTGGTGAAGGAACACGAGTGGAATTTAATCCTAACTTGATGATCATTCATGAGTTTCACATTGAGACCAAAATGGATAAGGGAAAGGCATATCATCAATCTCGGTTGTACACATTTTCACACTTTACTTCTGATTCTTTGCCCACTACCTTGCTTACTCACACTGATGAGGTTAGTAAGCTATGACATGAGAGTTTTGGTCATTTAAACTATCGTTACCTTGAACAATTGAGCCAACATGAGATGGTCAACGGGTTACCTCAAGTCAAATTTTCTAAGGGTCTTTGTGAGGGTTGTGCCCTTGGGAAACACCCCGAAGAAATTTTTGGCAAGGGAAAATCCTGGAGAGATTTTAATCCCTTGGATCTTGTTCACAGTGGCATTTTTAGCCCCTTTCCACATCCTTCATTCACTAGAGATATTTATATACTTACCTTCATTGATGATTTTCACATTATATGTGGGTTTACTTTCTCAAATAGAAATATGAATTTTTCAATCACTTTTGAGACTTCAAGGCTCTCACTGAGAAACAAGATGAAAGGTCTATCACGGTTCTTCGAAATGATAATGGAGGTGAGTATGTGAGCAATAGGTTTGATGATTTATTTACCTCCAAAGGGATTTGTTTATAGCGTACAATTGTTTACAACCCTTTGCAAAATGGAGTTTTGGAAAGAAAGAATAGAGCACTTAAGGAGATGGCCACTTGTATGGTTCATTCTAAATCTCTTCCTCCACAATATTGGGCCGAAGCTATGAATTGTGCTTGTTACATTCAAAACCCCATTCTACATAAAGCAATAAAATTGATGACACCCTTTGAGACTTGGTATGGACAAAAACCTAATGTTGAGCACTTTCATGTCTTCAAATTAACTGTTATGGATTCAATTCCTAAAAAGAGAGGCAAGGCTTTGGAACCAAAATCCAGACCTTGGTATATTTATCAAGTATCCTGATGGCGTGAATGGCTATAAATTATTAAATCCCACCACTCATCAACTTTATATTAAGAGAAGTGTGAAGTTTGATGATTCATCTTATACTTCCACTTCTCCCCCTATTGAGGTCCTTCTGCCCCTCTCTGACTTTGATTTGGACTCTTTTGATGATCTTGTTGAGCCACTCACTCCTAATCCTCCCACTCCTCTTGCTCCTCCCACTTCTCATGCTCCATAATATTTTGATTCCGACATGAGTGATGATGAGGACTATGTCACCTCTCACTCGAGTGAAGACTCAACAAATTCTAAGCTCGACTCTCCTCCTCGTCCTCGCTGGGCTAGGAAGACCTTATAGAGTGTTGGAGATTAGATAGGGGATCCTTCAAATGAAATATGATTTTTTAAAAAAATTTGTTAGACCCCACGCCTTCTTCACATCCACTTCCGACCCTTATCATTTTAAAGAGGCTACTGAGATTCCAAAGCAAGATTCTGCCATAGATGAGGAGTATCCCTCTCTCACGAAGAACGATACTTAGGATCTCACCCCTCTTCTTAAGGGAAGAAAAATTGTTTCGATGCAGGTGGGTATACCAAAACAATTATGGTGCTAATGGGAACGCCGAAAAGTATAAAGTGTGATTCATAGCTAAGGGTTTCTCCTGGGTTGTTGGGGTTGTTTATTCAAAGACCTTTTCTCTCGTTATGAAGATGACTTTTATTCGACTAACCCTCGTCATTACTGCAACTAATAGATGAGAAGTATATCAAATGGATGTTAAGAGTGTCTTACTTCATGGGGACCTAGAGGAAGAAATCTATATGGAACAACCTCCATGTTATGTCCATGATTCCTCCCTCATTTGTAGACTAAAGATGTCTCTATACGACCGTAAACAAGCCCCTCGGGCTTGGTATGCCAAGATGGAATCCTTTCTTCTTGCATTAGGATTTACTAGGTGTCACTTTGACCACATTTTTTACATTTTGTAGCAAGATGAATCTGTGCTTATCCTTGTTCTATATGTCGATGACTTGTTGATTATGAGTAACTCTTCCTCGATCATTGATTCTGTGAAGACTTGGGTTTGCTTCACTATTTCCGTGGGATACAAACTACCTGATTTGACTCGGGAATCATGATTTCTCAACCTAAGTATGCCCTTGATTTTCTATCTAGGTTTCACATGTCTGATTATAAGCCATCTCCCACTCCCTTCCTTTATGTGGTCAAGTTAGTTGTTGATTTATCCACTTTCTTATTCGATGGTACTGTACGCACTCAAAATTACATGGTGTTATATTGTTGGAATGGTAAAATTTCCAATGATGATAAAAATTTCTCCCAAGGTAAAAATGAGGTCTAGATCCTTCCCCCTATTCTTTGCATCCCTCCTTTGACTCAAATCAACCCTTTTGTTTTGTTTGCAAACTTTAATTTTCTTGTAAGACCGCTTTTTAGTCTTTTCTTTGTCCTGAGTGGCGGTTGCACAACTGCCTCGGTGGTTGTGTAACCGGTGGTTGTATAACTGCCCCTCTGTCATTAATTGTTCACCGGCAGACCATTGGTCCTGTCACTTAAAATCAGAGACTTAAAACACATTTTTCGATGCACATTTGGATTTCGGGAGTGAATTTCTCACTCATTTCTCAACTGTTTTGCCTATTTTTGGACTCATTGGAATCATGTTGATTTTCTCTTCCTCTTTGGTTATGTTTAGAATGTTGACTACCTCTCCTTTTCCCAATTTGTCACTTTTTCATCGACACATTTAATTGACTTCTTCTTTCCCATATTTTATAAAAAGCCAAACTTTTACCCGTATGATAGGTTGGATTTTTCATATTCTTGAGGTTAAGTTATGCTGCTGAAATTTTGAGAGGAACCACATAGACAACCAACTCTTTGCTTTGTTCTTTCCTACCATTTACTTTCATTTGTTTCTTGCACCAAGCCAGCCATAACCAATATTTTTTTTCTTTGCTACCAGCCAACATTTGTGCATTCCTGGATCAATTGGACTTCATCTTTGGAAGAGGAGACAAATATGGGGAGATCAAAATCACATCTCATCTTTGGGAAGCTACCACAATACAATAGTAACCAGGTTGGGGTTGTACTTGAATTCTTTGAAGCTTTAATTAATTTGTATTTGTTAGAATAGAAATAATGCATTTGTTTTGAGTTGGTAGAATTGTAGAAGCAGAAGATTTCATCACTTCCTGAATGTATTTATCTTATTTCTAGTATTCCTTTTCAAAATATTTCTTGTATCTTCCCTTGATAACTTCTTCCCGGCTTATCCCTATGGATCTTCTTGGGAAATTAGTTGGAGGAAGAAGTGAAGAAATCCTTACACATCTTTCATTTATTGTAATTAGTTTAGATTTACTTTTGCTGGGGAAAGTTCATACGACAAAGAGGAAATTGCTTCTGAGAATATTTCCCTTTCCAGAAAACTTGAGACAGAAGCTTTTTTCCAGAAGAATTTATTTTATTTTATTTAGATTAATAATTTTGAATACATTCTTTTAGAATAGAATTGTTAGACAACCCTGCAACAGAGGAATAACCACATCCGGCTATTCTCTTGTTTTTAGTTTATTTTATTAGAAGTAGTAGTATTTTATTTTAATTAGTTTCATGTGTCTGTAGAATAGTTTATTTATTTGTTTCATTTAAATTTTGAAAAAATACAAAAAGATGTTAGTTGTTTAATTAGTTTGTTTTGATTAATTTTTTTCTTAGAAAAATAGAATAGATTAGGTTTTCATTTCATGTTTTATTTCATTAATCAGGAATGAATTTAGCTAATTAAAAGATTAAAACACTTGTCTTTTATTTATGCTGAATTTAATTTCTTTATTTATTTAAAATGAACTTTCAACGTAGTTTAGCAAACAAATCAAATAAAACAATTAAACAATAGGGAACTTACGCTACCCATACATAGCCTCTAATTCCCCTTTGGCCAATTCAACTACTAGGAACTCACACTACCCTGATCTTAGTCCCTGATTCTCCTATAGTTTCTTATCAACATCCCCCAATCCTACACATTTTGGCTATCCTGACATGACCTCGGGAGGTCGAGTGCGTCTGAAATCACGTGTTGATTTTCAGGCATACAAAATTGGTGAACCCAACGTGAAGGACTAGTTCCTTCTTATTTCCTTTTCTTTCATTGTTATTACCTCGCCTTTCCATTTCTTCCCCTATTTCGGTGGGTATTTTATACCTCCCCAAATATGTATGGTAGAGAGTTTGGTGGGTCATTTGGATTTGATAGATACTACACCAATGTTCAACCACAACAATCCCCTTCCCTTTCCAGATGGGCTGACAATTACACCAACAATGTGCAAGCCTCCCCTAGCTATGTCTCAAACCCCACTAGTCATGTGAGAATAGAGGAGGTTGATCAACCTTTAAACATGCAATACAGTCAATCTAATTCAAACAACATGGTTTCTATGAGTGGAAGAAATCCTTACCTTAGAGTCTTATCAAGACATCATATCGGCATGCAATCAACAGAAGATGACATTTTTACACGAATTGCTAACCCTCTTCGCCAAATAGATGAGTCCTTAGATAGGATGAAGATCCACACCTCTGAGATGTTCAATAACAATGTATCGACAACCTATCCCGAGACTCCTAATTTTAAGGAAAACAAGAATGAAAATGTTGAACAATTCATAAGAGGATATCATGTGCCCTCTCAACCAAACCCTACACAGTAGGCACCCAAACAATAGACTCAATCCTCGCTTCATGATGTTATTTCCACTTTAGTAGGGAGGATTAGAGAACTAGAGAGTGCCCAACCTTCACAACCGACCTATGTAGTAGGGAAGAACATGGGGCATCCCATTAACAAAAAATGGTACACCCCTATTAACACACAACCAATGTAACATCATGTGCAACAAGGTTATCCTACTCAATCAAATCCAGGTGATCTTCTCATGGGAGCTGACACCCTAGGGATGGGCCCTCACCCTTCTCACGCTTATCCTATGCAAGGGCTGGCTGGAAGTGTGTTCTTAAATGCCGCTCCATCAGGAAATGCACGTTCCCTGGTTTCACACCCACTAGCCTATTTCTTAGTGTTGTTCCACCTTACTTGTATATGTATGCAAAGTCCCCCTAGATGGACCAATACACCTTCCCTACTCCTTATACATAATATCAAGGAGCTCTATACATTCCATATAATGCCTACACTACATCCTATCCAATTCCTCCTCCTCCACCTCCTCATTAGGGAGATTCAATGGTGGAATCTTATGACAATGGGTACTTATGCTGAGTATTTGAAAGAACCCCTTGACTTTACATACAAGGTGTCATGATTTCATGCCCATTTCCTGATCTTCCTAAATTTAAGGGAGAAGGAGATCCAAATGCTCATATCAAGGCCTACACTACTGCCATTAGGGAATTGCTTCCTTGGGATGTTGTAGTAGCTAAATATTTCTGAAGAATCTTGAGGGAATTTCTTTAGATTGGTACTATCGGATTCTTGAAGCTTCTATACATTCCTTTAAACAACTTGTTTTGGAATTCATCAGAGCATTTGACATGAACAAGTTGCTATGAATAGTGATTAGGGAATTTCTATATATCAAGTAGGAGAAAAATGAATCTGTTTCCCATTTCATTCAGAGATGGCATCAAGTTCTTTACTCCTCTACAAGTGCACCTAACATGGACCAGATGGAACTTTGTGATCTTTTCCTTCACTCTCTCAATCGAGAGACCAAGGAAGAAGTCCAAAAGTTTCCTTTCCATAGTTACGAAGAAGTGTTGGAAGGTGCACTTCGAATCGACCAAGTCATTATTGATAGTGGGCGTAAGACTTATGGTCTTAATGGGAAATTGGTGTCCCCTAATCAAAACAATGCAAATCATCAAAACAATGGAGCCAACAACCAAGGACCTAAAGTCTTGAATTGTAATCTCGATGCTACTACAGATGGTGTTACTAATCAAGAAAAGAATGTTGGTTTTATGAAATAATGGTAACACTAATAATACATAACAACAACAACACGGGAAATCAAAGAGGCCCTAATATTGTTTCCTTAGTCAACACGGTTGATGTGAACTGTCCCCTCCTCTACAAGCTCAAACCCAAGGCCCGAACCAGTACCAAAACTCTGGCCAAGGGGAAACGAATTATGGTTATAACAACCAATTTCAAGAACTACAACCGGGGTTATAATCAACAACAAAACTCAAACCAAAGGCCAAGAGACTACGATCCCAATATTTATTGTGGTTTTCATCATGTTATTGGTCATGACAATAGAACCTTTAGGTATTGCAAAAAGTTCATACAAAGACTCCGTGAGAATCAAAGACAACTCTTTGTGGACATGTTCTTAGAAAATCCTGAAACAACCTCACAACCTGGTCATACATAACCCGTCGCACCTCAGAATGTAAACCTAGGCATCTATTGGGACCCATTCCCTAAGCATCCTTTAGATGTTAAAGAAAATCCTCAAAACATAAACAAGGGTATTCCTGTAGGGAATAATGACCATGAGGCCTCAACTTCTGATAACTCTCGAGTTTCTCCTAACCTTGGCTCAAACAACAATACAAATATTTTGGGATTAGTTGAGCTAGAGGTTGAACCAGAAATTAATGCAACAACTTAGATAAGGGAATACATTTCACAACCCCTCCCCATTCATTCTTTCTCGTAGGATGATGTTCCTACAATCTCAAAACCAGTAAGAGCCTATGATTTGATATCAGATTTGAACAAGACATTTTCTCACATCTCATTTCTAGATTTGTTGAAGAATTCCCCTACTGCATCATTCCACATTTCTTGATGCATTGGGTCTTGGTCATTTAATCCATGTTACGCCTCCTCCTAGAGCTCAAATAAATCATATTGAATCCTCTAGGATAGAGTGATAGGGATACTGGGTTTGTTTTTGATATAAACAAGATGCCATCTGATGCTGAAATATCCCAAAGAGGTGATCCTACGTTATATCTACAAGTATGGGTTTATAACAATTGCATCAAGAGAGCCATGATTGATGATGGTGTTTCTGTGAATGTGGTTCTTTTATCTTTCTTGCAGAGGTTGGGATATGGAGAGACCAAATTCTCCTCTACAAGAAACACGTTGTGAGGATATGACAATCTTAAGGCTACCTCAATTAGAATTATAGTTCTTCCTATCTCCCTTGGTCCAAAAAACTATCTTGACGGAGTTTTACATCATTGAGAAGGAGATGAATTATAACATGATCCTTGGTAGACCTTGGATTCATCGATGAAGGCCATTCCTTCCACTTTGTTCCAAGAAGTTATATTTCTCCATTTGGGAAAGGTCTTCATGCTCAAGGGGATCCTAAACCCTTTGACATACATTTGGAGAATCTCAAGAAGAAACTAGGGGTCCATTCAGAATATGAGCTTCCTGTAAATCATTTTAAAAAATTGCTTCCATCGAAAGAATTGGTCTTGACCGCCCTGAATGTTCCGAAGGTTGAGGCTAATAACCTAAAAATGTTTGAGGTAGCGAAAATAAATAAGGGTAAATCAATATATGTGGAAACCATGTCCACCAAAACCACAGTAGAGATTATGAAACTCTTAGAGAGTGATGAACCGATCCTTCTCCCCTTCAAACCACAAGGAATGGGTAACCTCCTTGGTATAGCTTCTCTTCCTGCTGATGATCTCGGTCTAGGTGTAAACATGATAGAAATAGAAAAGGAAGGAGAGGATTTTGAGAACAAAACAATACCCATCAAATCCATCTCTAGGGCTTCCTCCATTCCTAGCCTTGGTCTAGACATAAAATATGTCAAAAACCAAGCTCATTGTGTCCATGAGACATAATCCCATAGCACGAAAAACATTAAATGTAACCACTACTCCCTACGTAGGGAAAAAATTTGAGCAATGTAGTCATGCTCACATGAATATGATATGTCAAAAATGTGAAAAAGAGGTTCAAAAATACCTCTTTCAAATGGATGGATTCATGCCAAGGTGAGAGGATTAGATATATATAATTGTAGGCAAGGGTTGTAATTTTAAACCCAAGGTAGTAGGCCCTTGTCAAGAGAATGGAAAACTTCAAAGATCATGTGTATCATTTTTGTACCTTGGGAGGTGAGGAGTTTGACATCTGTCAACTAGCTTCACCCTAAATGTTTCCATGCATAGTTCATTTGCATTTCCACAATGTACATTATTGCATCCATACTATTTATCATTTTCATTATCATATTGTGAAATTGTAAATCTAGAAACTTAATTTTCAAGAAACTTTTAAAAAACTTCAAAATATTGGAAAAAACATTAATCATATCTCTTCAAGTATCCATCATATCATCACCAAATTATTTCTAATCTCTTCATCATTTAGCATTTAAGACAGAATTTTGACATTGATCCTACCAATACTTGCACACTTAGTTCTATTCAGGGTTTCTACTAGCTCAGGTGTCTTTGCCCATAGTCTGTACTAGAAGCTTCTTGATGTCGCATATCCCCCTAAAAATTTCTCTTATGACAAAAACAATCTAAACATTTCACCTGGATATCTTGTATGCCTATCTCAACCTTCGGTGGTGAGCCCTCACATCTTACTAGTTGTGTGGGGTTGAGGCTAGGGGAAAGTGTTCCTTCCCAAAAGCACAAGTCTAAAGTAAAAAAAAATATAAATATAAATAAACAATAAATGCAAAAATGCTTTCTTTCATAAATAATACTACACTTCTTTGCCCTACCAATCTTTGGTGATGAGCCCATGCTTCTTACTGGTGGCGTGAGGTTGGGAAAGGAGGGAAGTTCCCTTACTCACCTATGTCTTGTCCTTGGTGATGAGCCCATGCTTCTTACTAGTAGCATGGGGACAAGATGTAGGGGGTCCCGTCAAATAAGTCAATAAGTTGTAAATAAGTCAAATAAATAGGAAGTGATTTGAAATCCTAAAAATCCCATGAAAAATGAATTAGATGTGCATGTTACAAGAGAGTTAATCCTTAAAACTAGATTTTTTCAATCAAGAGGCCATCCACGGATCTAAGTCTAGTTAAACTTGCAAGAAAAATGCATTCTGAGCTGGTTAGTTGACTTTGTTTAGGGTTGAGTTGTAAGTTCTAGTTGGGTCTTTGTCAAAATATTGTCTTTCTCTCACCATCTTCATTCATCAAAGTCATATAACTTGCATCCTTCCTGGCTCTTGGTGATGAGCCCTCGCATCTTACTGGTTGCGTGGAGTTAGGATTTGAGTGATTTCATTTTCTTATCATGTCACTATTCATCACATTTTGCCAATAAAACAGAAGTGCTAAATATTTCTTGAAAATCAAAGTTCTAAATTACAATATGTTCTCATATGCATCATATATAAGAAAAAATATATATCATTCTGTTTATCACATTTGCATCATTATCATCCATAACATGCATCCATAAAACATAAAAAAACATCAAAAATTCCAAACCATCTAAGAGTACACAGATGAAGCAAACTACAATGAAGTCAACTCTTACAAGGAATGCCAAACCAAAAAAAAAATGTCTGCATGTTTATATGTGTGTGTATAAATAATGTCAAGTTTCTCGTGTGCAATGTTGTAAAACCATAGAGTAAGTGTGGTCAACATGCTCACCACGAGCCAAAAAATACCAAAAAAAAATCAATAAAATACATAAAAACGAGACTAAGCAATAAAGGCACTTTGCCTATCCATATCTTTGAGACCCCTTATGACCACTTCATTTATGAATTTCCCAGAAGTTCTTCTCGAGTGCATTCAAAAATAAAAGCCAAATCCTAACGTAAAAAGACCAAAAATCTTGTGTCTAACCTGTTTCTGAGCCCCTTCCACTTTTTTTGGGTCAGACACCATCGTTTCTAAATCCCTTCCAATTTAACCATACTCACAAATGAAACAGTTGCAAGAAACCAATAGCTCTAAATTCAAAAAACTTGCAAAACATAAATGATTTCTAAAAATAGTGAAATGAAATATATAACATATATTTGGATTTTCTAACATTGTGTGTGTAGGGCTTACATGCACTGGAGTAGGTATATTTCTCACCCTTGCAGATACGGTACGTAACCTTGTCGTTTTATTTCAATTTTTTTTGCTAATCATGTTATATATATGCACTTGATTCTCGTCTTTCTTTTGCAAGTGGCGGGAAGGATGGACGGATGTATTTTCAACACATTGGCAAATAAGGTATAATTTATAACTTTCCCATTTGGGAACACCATACTCAAACCTCACGTTTTATGCCTCTTCATGGCTACATGGCTAAAACGATTCTCCGAAAGGGGAAAATATGTACGCACCCAAAATTACACAGGTGCTATATTGTTGGAATGGTAAAATATACAATGATGATAAAAAATTATTCCAATGTAAAAATGAGGTCCAAGATCCTTCCCCCTATTCATTTTCATCCCTTCTTTGAATCAATTCAACCCTTATTGTTTTGTTTGCAAACTTTAATTTTTCTTGTAATTCCACTTTTTTATCTTTGTCTTTGTCCTGAGCGGTGGTTGTGTAATTGTCAATGGTGATTGCGTAACCACCCCGGACAGTTGTGTAACCAGTAGTTGCATAATTGTCAGTGGAAGCTATGCAACTAACCCGGCGGTTGTGTAACCACCCCTCTTGTGTTCACCAAACGGTATTTTCATTTCAAATCAGAGACTTAAAATACATGCATTTTTTGATACACGTTTGGATTCAGGAGTGATTTTCTCGCTTGTTTCTCAACCGTTTTGCCTATTTTTTGGACTCGTTGGAATAGTAGTTGATTTTCTCTTCTTGTTTGGATATGTTTAGAATGTTGAACTACCTCTCCTTCTTCTGATTTGTTACTTCTTCATCAAAAACGTGTAATTTGACTTCTTTCTTTCCCATATTTTATAAAAAGCTGAACTTTTACCTGTATGATGGGTTGGATTTTTTATATTCTTGAGGTTAAGTTATGCTACTAAAATTTTTGGGACGAACCACATAGAAAAATATACTCTTTGATCTGTTATTTCCTACAAAAATTACTTTCACTTGTTCTCTAGCACCCAAGCCAGCCACAACTAGTATTTTGTTTTCTTTACTACTAGCCAACATTTGTGCATAACTGGACCAATAAGACCTTCATCCTTAGGAAGAGGACACAAATCCGAGGAGATAAAAATAAAACCTCATCTTTGGGAAGCTACCAAAATAAAGTAGTAACCAGGTTGAAGTTGTACTTGAATTCTTTGAGGATTAGATTAATTTGTATTGGTTAGAATAGAAATAATACATTTATTTTGAGTTGGTAGAATTGTAGAAGTGGAATATTTCATCACTTCTCTGAATGTGTTTATATTATTTCTAGTATTCCTTTTCAAATATATTTCTTATATCTTCTATTGATAACTTCTTCCTAGGCTTATATCCTTGTGGATCTGATCAGGAAATTATTTGGAGGAAGAAGTGAAGAAATTCTTGCACATCTTTTATTTACTTCTAATTGGTTTAGATTTACTTCTTCCAGGGAAAGTTCATTATGAAAAAGAGGAATTTGCTTTCTGAGAATATTTTCCCTTTCCAAAAAACTTGAGGCAGAAGCTTTTCCATAAGCAAGTTATTTTATTTGATTTAAATAAATAGTTTTTAATACGTTCTTTTAGAATATCATTGTATAGACAACCCTACAATAGAGGAATAAACACATCCGGCTATTCTCTATTTTTCGTTTATTTTATTAGAAGCAGTAGTATTTTAATTTAATTAGTTTCATGTGCCTGTACAATAGTTTATTTATTTGTTTCATTTAAATTTTGAAAAAATACAAAAAGATGTTAGTTGTTTAATTAGTTTATTTTGATTAATTTTTTTCTTAGACAAATAGAATAGATTAGTTTTTTATTTTTTATACCCTTTATTTCCAATTGGTGGGGAGCTTGATCTACCTAACTCACACTCAATTAAATCTTTCGTTCGTTATTGGCATCGTGTCCAGATTTATACATGAGCCTCATGAGCTATATTGGAATACAACTAAGTGGGTCCTTCACTATCTTCATGGCACTCATACCGATGGAATTCATTATGTGGGAGGGTCAAATATTGATTTAGTTAGATTCACATATTTTGATTGGGCCGGTGATCTCGATCATCATAAGTCTACCTCTAACTACAAATTTTCTTTTGGTTCGGGTCCTATTAGGTTGTCGAGAAAGAAGCAAAACGTGATTGTTATATATTCTACAAAGGTAGAATACAGGGGAACAATCAATGCTGCCATGGAAGCATAAAGTTTGACATTCACTTTTTGGCGGCTTACCATCATCTATTGTCACAACCTGAGCACTATCTCAATTTTCTGAAATACTAGTTAACATCAACAAACAAAGCACATTGCGATACACATGCACTTCATTTCAGAGTTGATCTACGGAGATATCATTGATTAATAGTAATGTCATACTTCGATCAGGTTGTAGACATCTTTAACAAACCCTTCACTGAAGCTAAGTTTCTTCACTTGTGCTCTCTTCTTGGGGTGAGGTCCACTGCAACCACTCATCTTCTTTGGGATTTCTAGTTCTCTTCTCCTTCTCTTCCTTTTCTTGAAAGATTACAGTTTATACATGGGTACTGTACGAAAGAAAATCAAACGTGACCTTCTTTGCACCTGACCTCCCGAGGTCATGCCGAGACAGCTGGTGTAGAATGGAAATGGCTAACGAGGCAACCTTATGTCTTCAACACACAATATCAAGATCTGTGAGTCCAAGGTAAAGAAATCCATCCTAAGCTGAAGTGGTGTAATGGAATGGTCAGATAGAATAGCTACTCGGAGGCTCTAGTCAATATCGAGCTCTGTCGAGATTCTGTCTACTAGTTGTGGAACACGCGGAAAGTGACCTGCGGATATCAAGGTCATGGAAGTGAGAACGAGAGGCGTAATGGAACCACAGGGTCTATGGGAGGTTTTCCGGTCTAGTCCAGAAAGCCTTAGCCTGATCGGCTGCTATGTTCAACACTGAAAGTTGTGCAACAATGTCAGGTGGAAGTGGTGATGATCTAAATACCAAGTGCACGTAAACTAGTGTCGATGTTTAATTGGTCAGTAGGCCCATTGGGTTGTGGGACCTGGGGATCACAACCATGAACTCGTGGAGGTTGTGGTCTTTGTATGGTCATATGCGTAATCAAGCCCTTGTTGTCAGGAGCAGTCCAATAATCGTAGGCTTGATCAGCTGTAATGTTTAATGTGTTTAATTGTTCTATCTTCTCAGAATACCTAGTAGGTGTGCGTAAAACTAACAAGTGTAAACCTGTATCAATGTCAGGTCAACAACTCAGGCCCATTGGGTTGTGGGACCAATGGATCACAACTGAATGTTTTCTCTTGTTGTGGACCTTTGATGGTCATGCGGAATGAATTGAATTGATCTTGATAAAGAAAACTAACTATCAAAGGAAATTTAAACTATGTTTTTGGTATTTTCATAGTATATCTGAACAAAACAATGGAAGCAAACTAATCTAGCAAAAGTAAATATTTTTTTATCTTTTCTGGGATTTTAAACAATGCTTCTAATCTAATAAACAAATTAAATACAAGTAATCAGCTAGTTGTAGTTAATTACTTGTGCAAGTATGTGAATCTAGATCTAAAACAACTGAACTAATTTAATCAAAACCCTTTTAACCCTACCTCAGAGGTAGAGAACAAATCATAACTCTAGAAGAGCTATTGTTCCCCACTACTTCCCCAGTAATGTCAAAGAGCAAGCTTTCTAATGATTTTCTCTATTTGTAATTGCTTGATTAACTGAAATGAACAATTTTTCTACTCTATTTGATATGTATTTGAAATGAATAACTCAGAATTGATAACTTGAACAAATGAAGCAAACAAACAAATAATTCCAACCTGGATAAGCAAGAGCTTTGAAAAATCTGGTTATATATGTTCTTATCCCCTCAGTTTATCCTTTCTTTCTCTGTGTGTCCATATGAGTCCAAGGAATTGGGAATGCAAAGGCAACAACAGGAGAAGGCGCTTGAGCAATGGCAGCTTGAAGGCAGTCTGGTTGCAATGCAGGTGGAAGAGAGATAGCACAAGTGAACAGAGCTTGGCTATGCAATTTCTAGCAGGATTGTGGCAGCAATACTATGCAAGATACACAAAATTCTTAGGCCATTTTCTTGAATACAAGCATTGAATATATAGGAATTGGTTGGGATGTGCCTTCATGCACAAGGCAACCTTGGAGTGCCAAATCATTGGGTGAAGAGGTAGTTCAAACTAATTAAATCTATTTAAAAATAGAAGAGGGAAGGAATACCATGCAATCAAGACTATTTTTAGGAAATTTGGTTCACAAACGCACCTTAGAAGTCAAGTTAAGTGAAATCACGCGTGTTAAAACCACACATGAAGAGTTCTTGGAAAAAGCACATGCAGGACCGCCACCCTGCCAGGGCGGTGGTTTCAAACCACCACCTAGGCATGGCGGCCCAAGTCCTGACACTAAAGGCCAAAACATGCACATAAATGAACAAGAAGCTGGAAGAAAGCATGGAAAAGTTAAGTAAGGATGTCTAGGTTACAAATATACACTGCGAATGGGTTTAGGAACTCAAACACCTTCTGAAAGGACATGAATCATCATTGGGGACTTTTGTAACCATTTTCTGACAATGTAGCACATGTAATTTTGGGTGCGTACATATTTCCCCCTTGGAGAAGCATCTTAGCCATGAAAAGGCATAAAACATAAAGTCTGAGTATGGCATTCCCGAAATGGGGAGTTAGAAGCTATACCTGACATGCCCGTGTGTTGAAATGTCACCATCCAAACTCCCGCTACCTACAAAATGAAAAGAAGACTCAAGTGCAGATAGATGAAATATCAAAAAATAAACACTAAATTAAAACAACAAGAGGACTTACCATTTGTGCGGGGATATAGAAATATACCTTCACCAGCGCTTCAACCCTGCGAACATATGCACTCAAAATGAAGTTATAACAACATATATATATATATATATATATATCAAACTCATTTTCCAATTCATTTGTGCATATTGATTTGGTGATTTTTGAGCTCTGGGCCCATGGTGACCGTTTTCATCGAAAGAATAGTCAAAATGTCCATTGAGAGATCATGATCATGCCTCTACAAGTGGGAGATCGACCAACGCGGTCTCAGGTTAGTTTTCCTCACTTGTGTGTTTTTAAACCTAAAATGTAAAATGTCAAAATCTTTGCCTAGGGGGGATCATTTTTGAAATTTCTTGTTTTAAATGAGTCTCTTGGGGGGGGCCTATAGGGTAGTCTTTTATTTCATTAAAAATGTATTTTTTGCATTTTTGAGCATTTTTAGGGCAACAAAGTCCGTACGGCGAATCGGTTCAGGACCGCCACCCTGACAGGGCGGCGGTCACTAAACTGGCGGCGGTTCTGAACAAAATGACCAAAACTCATGATAACTTATTTTTTATTATATTAGGATTTTTAATGTTTTGTTATGTTTTTGATGAGCTTGTTTCTTGAAATATGTCACTAACTTTCTCTTTTTCTATGTTTTGGTGGATGCAGAAGAAGGAAGAGTATATCCATTGGAGTCACGAGAGGGAGTGTGACTGGCTCCCAATGATATTGGATCAGTTGACTCAGGATGAGACTGATACTCTTCAGAGAGTAGGCATATGGAGGATTGCACAGGTGCCCCATGTCACTCCTGCCAGTCACATACTATGTGACTTGTTTTCTTATTGGGATGCAGACCAGAATACCTTCCAGTTGTCGGGTGCTAGGGGTGAGTGGACGATCACCCTAGAGGATGTGTACCATATTCTTGGGGTTTCGAGCGATACTAGGAAGATAGTTGACTTTGGAGACAATAGGATCTAGAGCCACTATGACTCTATGGGCCACTTATATGGGGGATGTCATGGTTTCCTTTGGTTCGAAGAAGGGGATGAAGGTCTGATCCATTGCTACTACTCCCATCCCTACTATCCGCAAGGCCATCATGGGTATCTTGGCCTCACGGTTGATCGGGGACAAGGGAGGTGATACACTACTTTATTGTTGGGCTCCCATCATCACGCAGATTGAGGCATATGGTCATATCTATGCCTGGGGAGCAGATATACTTGGCAGTACCTATCATGACCTGTATTAGATTGTCAAGTTACAGGGGCAGTCTTTGAGCCACCCCACATTGGTTATGAGCTGGGTGTATGAGTGGATCATCCCCTATGGGAGGGGAGTGCTAGTACAGGACCCAGGGGCCATCAAGGCCACTAGATGGATGGCGATGACAGTTCTTAGAGTGCCACATCAGCCAGTGGCTTCCTTGACCACAACAGACATGGTGGCCACTCCATACCAGGACATGGCAGGATTGTGGGGACAGGATGGGACCATAGTGGTGGCTTGTACCACTACTGGCTAGTTAGTTGATAGGATGGGGAAGCTTGAGACTCACCCATTTGGCTGAGTTCCTCAGTAGTTTGGCCTTCCTTATATTGATATGCTTCCCCCAGTGGCACCTGTGTACAGGACCATGAAGGAGGCCCGAAAGGGCCCTCGCGGAGATCTAGGTTGGACAGTGGTGATTCCAGGAGTGCCTATTATAGTTAGGTGAGTTGTTCATGCCCAAAAGGTATCTGGTGCCTCTCATGCACCCTTACTCTAGATTGAGGCCACACCTGCTCACAGTGGAGAGGAGGATGAGCCCATAGATGTGGACTCCAACTCTGAGGAGTATACAAGGGGATGAGACTGGAGAGGATTCAGTTGGAGAGGAGACTGGTGACGAGGGGT
The DNA here is from genome assembly GCA_019776745.2 of Taxus chinensis. NCBI lineage: Eukaryota > Viridiplantae > Streptophyta > Pinopsida > Cupressales > Taxaceae > Taxus > Taxus chinensis. The sequence goes on along the minus strand of CM034150.1, from coordinate 151,941,700 downwards.
TGGGTGGTGAGGCTGGTGGGGTAGCTCACATGGAGGAGGAGAGTGATCCTGAGTGGCATGATACTTGGGATGTTCTGAGAGTGGAGTGGGAGGAGGTGGCCATAGAGGAGGAGACACTTGTCTCTGAGGGACCACTTCCTCACGATGGAGAGGGGGATGATGAGTTCGTGATGGGACAACATCTTGCTTCTAGTTTTGGGGAGGCCCACAACCATCAGTAGTAGTAGCATCAGCCACTGACCCTACATGGATGCCTGGAGATCTGAGTATGTTGATCCTCTTCTCTTGACCTTGTTAGTCAGAAATGTTAGTTGGTATTTCTTTTTGTTTTGTTTTTGTAACTTTCTAACTTGTCATTTCTTCTCCTTTTTTTTGCTTGCAATGACTACGTAGGAGTGGCGAGAGCTTATTCGATGGGTGTGCATGGACACCTTATTGATCTCTTCGGGGAAGACCCAAGATGAATGACTGAGGGATATAGGAAAACCACTTGCAGCTGAAGACACACTGATGTGTTTGCACCCATCTGGAGGGAAGCGGAGGTCATGACTTCTCTTCGTACTTAGGTGACCACATATGAGATAGCTGAGTGATTGATGAGGTGGAGTCACTCTCATAGTGAGACCACAACCAGTGGCCACCACCACGAGCACTCCCACCATTCAGTGCATTCTCGTCGTCGTAGCCACAGTAGGAGTCCTAGACGCAGTCGTGCACCATCTCAGGGATCCCACAGGGATTGATAGGCCATTGGGCCTTTTATTGCTTAGTTTCCATTTTTTTGGGCATTATATGATTTTTTTGTATATTTTGGGCTCATTGCGAGTGTTTTGACCATGCCTAGCACATGATGGCATTGTACACAAACTTGATTTATTATGATATATACATACTCTTCTTTTTGGTTTGGTAATTCATTGTATCTGAGTTGACTTCCTCTTGGCTCACTTCACATGTGTACTCTAGATGTTTAGAACTTCCATTTTTATATGCTTTTCAGAATGTATGCAGTGGATATGAATGCTAACAAAATGATTTCTTTTTTGTGTTTTATAATGTTGATATATGATAATGCAATCACATTGTAATGTTGAACTTTAGTTTCTCTAAGAAACTTTTGGTACTTCATATTGCTTTGGCAAAACGTGATGAAAGAGTGATATGATAAGTGAATGAACTTGCCCCACTCCTAACTCCACACAACCAGTAAGATGTGAGGGCTCAACACCAAGAGCCAGAAGGGGCACAAGTTATAGAAATTTGTTGAATGGTAATGATGAGAGAAAGACAAGGATTTGGAAAAACCAAATTGAGACACTACAACCTCATTCTACTCAAGTTTTCTTCATAGTTTAAAATGTGAATTGCTTTCCAGTTTATCTAGACTTAGATCCGTAGATGGCCACTTGGTTGACAAAATCTGGTTTTGAGGTTTTAAACTCTTTTTGGAATTTTGGACATCTAACTCACTTTGTTTTGATTTATGATTTCACAGCATTTGAATGAACTATTTCTAACTTTCAAATTTTCAAAGAGACCCCCTACACCTTGCCCCATGCTACCAGTAGGAAGTATGGGCTCATCACCATGGACAAGGCATAGGTGAGTAAGGGCACTTCTCTCCTTTCCCAACCCTACATCACTAGTAAGAGACACAGGCTCAACACCAAAGGTTGGTAGGGAAAAGAAATGTGTAAAATAAAAATTTTCTGTGGATTTGCATTTGACTTATTTATCTAGGAAAAATGTCTAGAATGTTCTTATTTCCAAAGAGATGTATATGGGATAGATGTGACACCATGAAGCTTCTAGAACAGACTATAGGAAAAGACACCTAATCTAGAAGAAACTATGAGTAGAACCAAGTATGCAGGCCTTGGTATGGTTACTGTCAAAGCTTTGTCTTATCTTGCTTGAATTGATGAAATGATTCAGAAACAATTGATGATACCATGAGGATTTGAAGAGATATGATTTGAATGTTTTGCCAATGTTTTCAGAAGTTTTTAGGAATTGCTATAAGAATAAGTCCCTTGATCACAAATTTTATGAAATGAACTGGCAGATGAAAATGCAATGCGGATGCAGTAATATACATATGGAAATGCTAATAGATCATGTGTAGTATCTCTTCAGGTGAAGAGAGTTTACAGATTCACTAAACTCCTCACCCTCTAGTGTACACAGGTGAAATGCCCCATTTTTATAGTCTTCTATTACTCGATATGGACCCAACCACCTGGGCCTGAATTTCCTTCCTTCACCAGTATTTTTGTCTATTTGGTTGTCAAGTCTTAAAACCAAATCTCCCTCATATATTTCACTCGTAGACTTTATTGTTGTATTTCCGATCCATTCAGTCAGCGTAAACATTATGCCATTGTTCAACATTGAGCCTAGCTTCATCAAGGATTTCTAATTGAGAGAGTCATGCCTCTCGATAGCCTTCTTCTCCCAGAATTCCTTGTAGCGAGATACAGAGACTAGGTATTTCGACCTCAAGCGGTAAAACCACTTCTGCACCAAATACCAAAGAAAAGGGGGTTTCCCCCATCAGCATTCTTACCGATGTTCAATAGGCCCACAAGGTTGGAAAGAGATTTAAGTGCCAATCTCATTTATTCTCCTTGAATATTCTTAAGGAGAATGGATTTTAACGTCTTGTTTGTAGCCTCAGCTTGTCCATTGGCCTGAGGATAATAGAGAGAAGCCATATGGTGATTTATTTTGAACTTTTCACACAATTCACGTACTTCCTCATTTTTGAAAGATGTGCCATTATCAGAGATAATGACTTGTGGGACCCCATACCTACAAATGATTTGGTTCAGAATGAACTTAGCGATTACACATCTAGGCACGGTGGTAAGAGGCATGGCCTCTACCCACTTAGTAAAGTATTATGTGGCTGTGATTATGAAGTTATGACCATCTGTTGATGAGGGAGAGAACTTCCCTATCAAATCAAGGCCCCACGTGGAAAAGGGCCATGGTGTTGCAATTGGTTGCAGAGCCTGTGCCGGTATGTGGATCTCATGGGAGAACTCTTGACATTTATGGAATTTGTGCACAAAATCTACCACGTCATGTTCTAACGTGGGCCAGAAGTAGCCCATCCGATGTATCTTTTAGCAGTTGTGTGGCCACTGAAGTGACCTCCACATACTCCACTATGTGATTCATAAAGAATCTTCTCAGATTCTTCTTCATCAACACATCTTAACAACATTCCATCAAAGGCTCTACGATAGAGCACATGTTCCAAGATAACATACTTAGTGGTTATAACATGTAACCATCTTCTTTGTTGCGATGTTTCCCCTTCCAGATATGTATGATCCACTATGAAATTAATAATGTCAGTGTACCATGGGCACACAGAAATGGGAGGCTTGGTTTCAACAAAATACACACATTCATTAGGGAAGTCTAGATTTACTAGATCGCCTCCATCTAATGGGTTATCAGCCAACCAGTCCACAATGATTTTTCCTTTGACAAATTTCTGATTAACAAACGTTAACTCAAAATTGCCCATCAGAGTTATGAAGCGTCCAACTTTCTTAGATAAGGACCCTTGTGTGAGAAACGTCCACAGATGATCTGATTTAACAATGACCCTTGTTTCTTGATTTAGCATGTAATGTCTCAAGTGCTTTGTTGCAAAGACTATGGCAAGGAATTCCTTTTCTTCCTGTGTGTAATGAGTCTCATAGTCAAGAAATGTTTGACTAATAAAATAGACTGCACATTCTCATTTATCATCATCCTCTTGAGCTAACATGCAGGCTAATGAGACATCCGTAGCTCGTGAATACAGAATTAAGGGGTGATCTGACTTAGGTGGCATGAGTGTGGGAGGAGACAGTAAGAACCATTTGACTGACTCAAATTCCTCATTGCACTCTTCCATCCAATCAATGCAGCAATCCTTTTTTAATAAATTGTTGATTGGGTGAATAGAAAAGGTTAGATCAGGGATAAACCTTCAGATTGCACTAAGTTTTCCAAGAAAATATCTGATGCCAGACTCATCTGATGGTGGAATAATTTCTAGTACTACTCATATTTTGGCTGGGTCTACATCAATCCCTCATGAAGATATGATGTATCCCAACAAATTGCCTCCTGTTACACCGAATACACATTTTTCTGGATTTAACATGACATCGTATTCGATTAAGCGAGAAAGGATGATATGAAGCACCTCAGGGTGATCGCAACATTTTCTAGCCTTAGCCAGAAGATCATCCACATAGGATTCCACAATCTTATGGATAAGATCATGGAATATATAAGTCATCACCCATTGGTATGTGGCACCAACGTTCTTAAGTCCGAATGACATGACAACATAACAGTATGTTCCCCAAGGAGTGATAAATGTAGTTTTGGTCTGATCCTCCTCAGAGATTCTGATTTGGTTATATCCAGAAAACCCATCCATGAGAGACAACAACTCATAACCAGTTGTTGTGTCAACAATAACATCGATGGATGGTAATGGGAAAATGTCCTTGGGACAAGCCTTGTTGATATCCCAAAAGTCTATGCAAATGTGGATTTTTCCATTCTTTTTTAGAACGGGGACGATATTAGATACCCATTGTGAATAGTCAACTGGCTTGATGAACCCCACCTGTAGGAGTTTCATCACTTCTTCTTTCACCATGAGGGCCACCTTTGGCTTCATGGGTCTCGACTTCTGTTTAATTGGCTTAGCATCTGGCTTAGTGACGAGGTTGTGAACTGAAACATGTGGCACAATTCCCATCATTTCCTTGTAACTAAATGTGAAATATTTTTCATGCTCCTTGAGGATTTGGGTGTGTATTTCTATCTCCTCTGGAGTTAGAGAGGATCCCAGCTTCAATATTTTTGGTTCCTCCTCCATCCTGATGTTTATATCAATTGTTCCTTCGATTAAGGAGGCATTACCCTCTTCAAATTTAGGTGGGGCCAGAGGTATCTCTAAGTCTCCTTCCTCTTCTACCTCATAGACCTCAAGACCTTCCGTAGAGGAAGGGTCTATCATGGAATCTCCAAAGTAAGAGGAAGAGTGTGGGATGAGAGAAAATCCGATCTTATGATGAGTGGGATGCAAATCTGTGTAGGCATTCAAATACCCTAGGATTGCTTCATCATTTTTAGCGTAATCTAAGGTGATAAACTCATTCTCAGCTTCTACATAAGCCAAAATTGGGGTTGTTGGTATCTTGTGAACCAAAGGTTCGACACGAACCAAAACCATAAAGCTAGTGTCTTCTAACTTGTTGCTTGGGGTAAAACGAGAAGCAAAATTTGTTATAGAGTCAACAAGGAGGTTTTTCTCTCTGGGTATAGCTTTTATTGAAATGAAATCAAAACCTTTACTTAACTTGAGAACGATAGTCTTGTAGAGTTGCATATGTTCATCCCTAGTCTCGTATACTTCAGATACTTGATTTACAACTAGTTGTGAATCACCTAGCACCCTAATATTAAAAGCACCCATCCTTTTGGCTACAATGAGACCAAGAAGGAGAGCCTCATATTCTTCTCCATTGTTAGTGCATTCGAAATTCAATTTAAAGGTGAAGGGCATGACCCTCCCCTGAGGGTTGGTAAGTATCACACCTACCCCAACACCAAAGTGACACTTTGCTCCATCGTAATTCAAGGTCCAACAGTCATCTAGGAAGATTGAAGTTTGATTATTTGTTGTATTATCTTCCCTTTCTTCTGAGACCTCTACCATGCATACGTCATCAGCTGGGAGAGAGCCAAGTCCCAGGGCATGTCCTATACCCATGGAATCAAATGGAAGAAGAAGGGGTAGGTCATTCTCCAACAACTCAACTATCTTTTTTGTCATTCTTGTTGACACTGTCTCAACAATTACAGTTTCATCCTTTGCGGTAGGAACTCCTTCAATCAAACCCGTAGTTTCTAGTTCTATTGTAGGAACCAGTTTTTCTTCTGGCGTTGAGCTTGTAGGTTTGTTTAATTGGTTTGTAGGAAGCTCAAACTCAGAATGAACCCCTGGCCTCTTCTTTAGATTAGCTAGATGTATGTCAAAGGGTTTTGGGTCACCCTGTGCCACGAAGACCTTCCCTAAATGTAGGAATCTTACTTCCTGAAACAAAGTGGAGGGAATCACCTTCATGTGATGAATCAAAGGATGAATGAGGATCATATTATAGTTGGTTTCCCAATCTATAATATAAAACTTAGTTAGAACTATATTAGGTACAAGGGTGACTGACAACACTATAGTTCCAATTGACGTCACTTTGAGGCTATCGTAGCCTTTCAACGTGTTTTACGTTGAGGAGCAATTAGTCTCTCCATAAAATAACTTTTGAAGGAAAGAGAAGGGGACTATGTTGACTACAGACCCATCATAAATCATCACACATTTTAACATAGTTATTGTAGATCCAAACTTGTAAAAACAAGGTTAGATCACCTCTACGAGCTATTTCAGCGTCTTTGGGCATCTTGCTGATGTCAAATATGAATCCAACATCTCTTTCAGGTTGCCGTGGAGGATAAACATCAAATTCTATATGGTTTATCTATGCTTCTGGAGGAGGGGTGACATTAATCAAATGCCCAAGACCTAGTGCTTCTAATAAAGTGGCTCTGTGAGTAGGGGAATTCTTTAACAGATCCAAGAAGGAAATGTGAGAGAAGGTTTTGGTTAGGTCATTGATCAAGTCATAAGCTCCTACTGGCTTGCCTAGTGTTTCACGAATGTCATCTGATATAGTCAGGTAGATTGGGATAGGCTGTGAAGAATAATCTTTGGTTCTAGTGGCAATGTTAATATGAGGTTCGGTGTCCAATTCTACCAATCCCACAATTTTTGTTTGTTGGCGACCATCCAAAGGAGGTGCTACCTGTGAGTTTGATGAAGTTGAGGCTTCATGATCATTGGTTCCTATTGCAATGCCTTTGTTTGAACCATTGGGATCTATTCTACCATCTTTTGGGTGCATAGGGAGAGGATCACTAAAGATCCTAAGTGGTGTGTTCTGTGGGGATACCAGTCCCGTGTAAGTGTTTTGAGTTGGCACTTGTTGGGTTTGCCAAAAACATGTCAACAAATAATTGTCTTTGATCCTCTGGAAAATGTTGTAGAAATTTTTGCAATCGCGGCATGTTCTTGTATCATGCCCTCGACCCTATGGAAACTGTAATATAAATCAGGATCATAATCTCGAGGCCTTTTGTTTGCACTTTGTTGCGGTCTGAAATTACGATTGTTGTTCAATTTCTGATTGTTAGAAGTAAAATTTGGGAACCTCTGCCCTTGGTTTTAGAATTGGTTCAGATACCCACCTAGGTATTGATTAGGGCCTTGGGTCTGAACTTGTCTTTGTTGTTGAGGTTGTTATTGTTGTTTTTGATATTGAGGATGATTAAAATCCACAACATTGATTGAAGGTGAGAAGTTATTATTTCTTTGATTATTTCCATTGTTGTTGTTGTTGTTGGTAGTGTTTGTATTGGGAGAGCTAACAACATTAGGTTTCTTGGGCTGATCGGTAACACCGTCAGTTGTAACCCCATGATTCTTATTAAGGACCTTTGGTCCCTGATTATTGTTTGCATTGTTGGAATAACCAGAGTTACCTTGGTTAGGAGTGACTAACCTCCCATTTGTTCCATAAGTCTTACGACCACTGTCTATGGCTGCTTGATCAATTCAGAGAGCACCCTCTAGTACCTCTTCGTAGCTCCTTAGCGGGAAATTTTGGACTTCTTCCTTTGTCTCTCTATTGAGGGAGTGGAGGAACAAATCACAAAGCTCTATCTGATCCATATTTGGAGTGCTTGCAGAGGAATAGAGAACCTATCACCACCTTTGAATGAAGTGGGAAGCAAGACTCATTGTGCTCTTGTTTGATATGAAGGAATTATCTGATTCATGTCCTTAGAAGTTTGTTCATATCAAAATCCTTAATAAAATCTGACACGAGTTTCTTGAAGGAGTGTATCGAAGCCTCTGGTATCCTGTAGTACCAATCGAGAGTGATACCTTCTAGTGTCTTAGGGAAAATCTTCGTAACAACTGCATCCCACGGGAGCATAGCTCTCGAATGGTACTTGCGTAAGCTTTGATGTGTGCATTAGGATCCCCCTCCCCTTTGAACTTTGGAAGATTGGGTAAGGGTCTTGGGAGCATGACAACTCATATGGAGAAAACTAGAGGCTCCTTAAGATATTCGGAATAGGTCCCCATTGTGTATGTTTCAACCATTGAAGATCCTTGTTGGGGAGGTGGAGGTTGCATCAATTGTTGAAATGGTACAATGTATACATTTTTGGGGCATATGGCATCCCCTGTGGCTGACCATATGGACCTGGGTAAGTGTACATATCCCCCTGTGGTGATTTAGAGTACATGTGTATGTAAGGGGGTTGACTGTTTTGATATGGAGTTGAAGGCACAAAGCCAGGGAACATTGCATTTCCAGATGGTATGGCATTTGAGAACGCACTTCTGACTGGTGCCTATTGTGGATATCCATATGTGGCATGGGGGGCATACCCAAGGTGCCCATCCCAGTTAGCAAATCTCCAGGGCTTGGAGTGCCTGTATAAACTAGAGGAGTCTGCATAGTAGGTATTTGTCCATAACTCTGCAGATAGTGAGAAACTCTTACTTTCCCCACATATGAATTTTGAGTGTTTTGGGAAAGCTCTAACTCTTTGACTTTGTCTACTAATGCCGAGATGATGTCACCTATTTGATGGGGTGGTGTTTTGTTTCGGTGCTTGTTGTTGAACTTTTGGAGGTTGTTGAGGAGTGTGGTATCCTGCTATGAATTGTTCATTGTTCTGCCACCCCTCGTTGGCAATGTTTTCTGTTGTTGGAGGGGTAGTGTTATTTTTTTGGAGCAAGACATCAACATATCCTTATAACCTGTCAAAATCCTAGTTTATATTCTGGAAGCATTGTTCACTTCTGGTATCGTGCTAAGTAATCCTCATCTAGAGGCAGGGAGTTGGTCTAACTGCATGCTAATGGGTTGTCTGAAACAAAACCCGAGGAGATGAACTTACCTCCCCAGTGAAAGTCATGTTGTTAGAACTTGACTACTCAGGAGGATGTGTCTGTGTGATTTGGTCAAGCTCCTCAATACATACAGAGGAACCAACATTCGTTCCCTGAAGAAGAGGATTTTGAGCCTGAGCAGTTGAATGGTTATCTTCCCATGTAGAGAGTGAAGGTGATTGTTGTTGTCTACCTGTTTGATAGTTGTACACATCGAAACCTGAGAGGGGTCGACCATATTCATCATATCCTGACATATTTGGGGGTATAAGAATACCCACAGAATAATGGGAGAGAGGAAGATGGATGAAGAAAGTGGAAACATTTAGAGACTAGCTCTTCACGTCGGGTTCACCAATTTGTATGAAAGAAAATCAACACATGACCTTCTTTGCACCCGACCTCCCGAGGTCGTGTCAGGACAGCCGGTGTAGAATGGAAATGGATGTGTGTGTGGTAGTGATGAACAAGCTAATGAGGAAACCTTATGTCTTCAACACGCAATATCGAGATCTGTGAGTCCAAGGAAAAGAAATCCATCCTAAGCTGAAGTGGTGTAATGGAATGGTCAGATAGAATAGCTACTCGGAGGCTCCAGTCAATATCGAGCTCTACCGAGATTTTGTCTACTGGTTGTGGAACACGTGGAAAGTGACCTGCGGATGCCTCGTATAGATTTCCAGACAAGGTCATGGAAGTGAGAACGAGAGGTGTAATGGAACCAAAGGGTCTATGGGAGGTTTTTCGGTCTAGTCTAGAAAGCCTTAGCCTGATCGGCTGCTATGTTCAACAATGAAAGTTGTGCAACAATGTCAGGTGGAAGTGGTGATGATCTAAATACCAGTGCATGTAAACCAATGTCAATGTTTAATTGGTCAGCAGGCCCATTGGGTTGTGGGACCTGGGGATCACAACCATGAACTCGTGGAGGTTGTGGTCTTTGTATGGTCATATGCATAATCAAGCCCTGTTTCCAGGAGTAGTCCAATAATCATAGGCTTGATCAGCTGCAATGTTTAATGTGTTTAATTGTTCTATCTTCTCAGAATACCTAGCAGGTGTGCATAAAACTAACAAGCGTAAACCCGTATCAATGTCGGTCAACAACTCAGGCCCGTTGGGTTGTGGGACCAATGGATCACAACTGAACATTTTCTCTTGTTGTGGACCTTTGATGGTCATGTGGAATGAATTGAATTGATCTTGATAAAGCAAACTAACTATCAAAGGAAATTTAAACTATGTTTTTGGTATTTTCACAGTATATCTGAACAAAACAATGGAAGCAAACTAATCTAGCAAAAGTAAATATTTTTTATCTTTTCTGGGATTTTAAACAATGCTTCTAATCTAATAAACAAAATTAAATACAAGTAATCAGCTGGTTGTAGTTAATTACTTGTGCAAGTATGTGAATCTAGATCTAAAATAACTAAACTAATTTAATCAAAACCCTTTTAACCCTACCTCAGAGGTAGAGAACAAATCATAACTCTAGAAGAGCTATTGTTCCCCACTACTTCCCTGGTAATGTCAAAGAGAAATAGCTTTCTAATGATTTTATCTATTTTGTAATTGCTTGATTATCCTGAAATGAACAATTTTCTACTCTATTTGATGATGAATTGTGCACACTCAACATATATTACTTAAACTCTATTCAAAGAGTAAGCTTTCTAATGATTTTCTCTATTTGTAATTGTTTGATTAACTGAAATGAACAATTTTGCTACTCTATTTGATATGAATTTGAAATGAATAACTCAGAATTGATAACTTGAACAAATGAAGCAAACAAACAAATAATTCCAACCTGGATAAGCAAGAGCTTTGGCAAATTTGGTTGTATATGTTCTTGTCCCCTCAGTTTATCCTTTCTTTCTTTGTGTGTCCATATGAGTCCAAGGAATTGGGAATGCAAAGGAAGTAACAGGAGAAGGCGCTTGAGCAATGGCAGCTTGAAGGCAGTCTGGTTGCAATGCAAGTGGAAGAGGGATAACACAAGTGAACAGAGCTTGGCTATGTAATTTCCAGCAGGATTGTGGCAACAATACTATGCAAGATACACAAAATTCTCAGGCCATTTGCTTGAATACAAGCATTGAATATATAGGAATTGGTTGGGATGTGCCTTCATACACAAGGCAAGCTTGGAGTGCCAAATCATTGGGTGAAGAGGCAGTTCAAACTAATTAAATCTATTTAAAAATAGAAGAGGGAAGGAATACCATGCAATCAAGACTATTTTTAGGCAATTTGGTTCACAAACACACCCTAGAAGTCAAGTTAAGTGAAATCACGCGTGTTAAAACCATGCATGAAGAGTTCTAGAAAAAGTGTGCAGGACCGCCACCCTACATAGGGCGCGTCACAGGACCACCACCCAGTTTCCACCACCCTGCCTAGGCAGGGTGGCGTCCTGACACTAAAGGCCAAAACATGCACAAAAATGAGCGGGAAGCTAGAAGAAAGCATGGAAAAGCTAAGTAAGGATGTCTAGGCTACAAATATACTGTGAATGGGTTTAGGAACTCAAACACCTTCTAAAAGGACATGAATCATCATTGGGGACTTTTGTATCTGACAATGAAGTACATGCAAAATCGGGTCCGTACAACCACACACGGATAATCCCAGAATAAAACAAGTTTGTGGTTAATACTTAACACTATATTATAATCTTCAAATTGAAACATTCCTATTTATAACCTTGGATGAGCTAGAGCATCGAAGGAGGTCTCATGCATACACAAAAAAATTCTCTTTTTCCAATGCCTCAAACATTAATTATTGATAGGAGTTTCCAAATGGGAACCTTAGTGGTAATGTCCTGACACACGTTAGCGTAATGGAAGGTCGAGGTTTTATGCATTTACAAATGATGTCATCAGGATTGTTGATGAGGGAAACCCTGATCGCTACCTTAATCACTAAAGAGAATCCCTAATCGTAAATGTGCATGAAATCAATGACATAAGGAACCCTAACAACAAAGTTTCCGTACCTAACATATGTAAAGTTTAGAGTTAGAAAAAATGCAAGGTCCCCTTTCTACATATGGTAATAAAGGAGACTCTCCATTGTGACCAACTGACCCGCCTCTCCATGCAACACACCGATGGGTGCCACTTAAATACTACTTAATATTTTCCTTTATTTGTCGACTAGGATGATGGGGTAATTGCTATAAGAGAACAACCATGCCATGTGCTCAGAGCTTGGAGATAATATTACTAATAGTGGTGCATTCGACGAAAGAGTGGGGGTCGTGAAAATGTTTCCTGATATAGATAAATGTGCCAATACTTAACATTTAACAACTGCTAAAAACCTGCAATGTTGAGGAGGCAGTGTCAGCTACAAATCTAAAATGAAAACTCTCGCACTTGATATTTGTTGTTGCTTTTGCCAGTGTGGAGAATCATCTAAGATAACGGTCCTTAAAGATGGTGCAAAACCACTTGACCGACGATGTTTTGTGGTTATAAAATTCTACTATATCGACTTGACTTGGGATTGGGATGTAGGGTTCACTCCACATGTCCCTCTCTAAAGTTTCTTGTGCCATGCGCAATTGAATTCCCCTTACATTGAAGTGTGTTCTAACTACCCAAAAATTGCAAGGGATGACATTACAAACAACAATTATTCACAATGGAAGTTTTGATCGACCAGTCCTTGCTTTATGAGATATCTCCAAAGGATGTTACCTCAACGATTAGCACATGGCGTCCCCGTTCTCCTTTAAATGATTGACAAAAATGGGACATGGTTCATATATACTTGTTCATAAGAAAGAAGAGTTTCACATTGGTTGCCCTAGCAAACTTCGGAACCCCTGAGATTTTCTGCAGACTCTCCTCCATCAAACCCTTTCCTTCGTCACCCCTCTTCCTCCAATGTTTCCCTCACTCAAATTTAACTTTTCCAATACATCCCCTTCAGTATCTCCATCACACCATTGGCATGTGATTGCTAATTTCTCATAATGATCTATGCTTCCTTCATTCCTATGGCAATTACCCATCAATAAAAACAAAGGAGATAGGTGTGGAGGAGCGAATGTAAAAAACAAGAAACCGTGGGATTTGCACTTTGCATAATGGTGTGGGCGGCGCCCACATGCTCTTGGAAATTATATTTTATGTTGCTATCCGCTGTTATAGCACTATCTTTTTTTGTATTATTACTAGTGTTGTCCAAGGAGGAGGCACGATATCTACCTATATATATTTATGTTCCTCTTTCCCCCTTCTTCATTACTCAATTAGTAATTGCAATCACAAATTACAGACATCTCAACAACATCATTTGGAGTTAATGAGTATTTCAAAGGCATTGGTAGCCGCATCGGCGTGGGTTCGATGATGCAGGGATTCAGAGATCAAGGCATTAACGGGTTTAATAATCTGATGCCGAAGCTATCAACTGCTGCTTCTGCTGTTATTGCCCTTCAAACCCCCTCTTTTTCCTCGTTGCGGTGTGATGAAGAGCGAAGCAGAGAATAATGGCAGCAGAAAATTGAGAGAGGGGTAGTCATTGAGACGTGTTATGTATCTCACCTGTTGCTCTCCTTAACCCAACTCCTCATCTCAACCAGTCAAAGGAAGGAAATGAATTGATGAACACAGACCGGACCTGCAGACTTCATGGGGAGGACAGGTCGGGGCAGGTGAAATACCATGCCGAATTTCAGGACGCCCTGGACCAAAATTGTACTTGTAATGTGCCCTGTGTATCATATAAAATTAAAAAAATATGCATTTTCATCATATTCATTAATTCTAATGTTTTATGTATTGATATTAATTTAGGGTCCAAAGTATCTACGATAAAACCCTCTAAGCTAGAATGAGTTAGGGGAAGTTGGTGAATCATCGTTTGAGATAAATGAACATTGATGAGGCTGTTTGCAAATTTGTAAGTTTATTTAAATAATGTAGTAAACACCATTTATTAACTCATACCACAATTATATTTACAACTTTAAATTATTTTTACTGGACAAGATGTATGACTTCAAAGTCATTGAACAAATGCGGGCACAACTTAAAGCCCTTGGATGGAACACCAATGCATTCAACAAATGAGCACATTCTCATAGGCTTATGCTAGTAAGATGTAGTTAAATTCTTAAATAATTATTAAAATCAAGTAGGTAACAAAAATTGAATTTCAATATTTTATTAACAAAATTTGAATTTGAAATATTATAATAATTATTAAATAATATCATTGTAGGTGAATAAACCACCACTTTTAGTTGATGGCCTTGACTTTAGAGAGGGTATTGATGATGATGCTAACCTTACTACGACTATGACAACCCATTATTGGAGGGAGTACAACACAATTCAATAAAACAAACAATGAGCACATAGATTTTCATGATGTAATGAGCTCTTAGATGATGATGAGTAGTTGATGATTTAGCAAGTTTGTAGTAGTAGTTTTTTTTAAAAATTGTAATTCAAATTCATGGTATTGTATTGTACATGAGAAATTAACTATTTTCTTATATTTGAGATTGCATTGCTATTTTGCCATTAACTTACCTAAAATGTGATTCTTTGTTTGAAAACTGGCATATGTTATTTTAATAATGTTTAGTTCATTAAAAAATAATGTAAAAAATATTGATGTATGATATTCTATCTTAGCAATGCAATTTAAATTTTTTATATATTTTAATTCTATTAATTTGTGTAAGTGTTAAGTATGATCTTATTAATTATGTTTGTACGAGTGGATTCAATATCACTTTTCAGTATGCATACTACTAATTTGAAATATGACAACTTTGTTATACACACACACATATATATATATATGTATAACAAAGTTGTCATATTTCAAATTAGTAGTATGCATACTGAAAAGTGATATTGAAACACACACACACACACACACACACACACACACACACACACACACACACACACACACACACACACACACACACACACACACACACACACACACACACACACACACACACACTCACACACTCACACACACACATGTACACACACATAATATAATAATTATTTGATATTTCAAATAGTTATATTGCATTTTTAATTTAACGAAGGAACTTTGCGTCACATTTGCGCCACTTCGCATTGTGATAATGTTCGGGTTGGTGTCATGAATACTAGACACAAATGTGTGGCAAAAGCGGCATAAAGATGACACAAAAGTGGCACAAAAGTGACACACATACGATGCAATGCAAAATTCCTAGTTGTGTCACATTTGCACCACCTTTCATGATGTGAAATCTATGAAGAAACGCAACTGAAAAACCCAAAAAGTCAAATTTTGACGCAAATTTGACTCAAAACATGACGGTGTTCACATTTTGTGTAGTAGTGAATCAACCGATGTTCATAAATTCACACAAAATTTAAGTTTGACGAAAATAATAACACTTGTTTTTTTATCAATAATGATTATGCTAAAATGTAATATCCTAGCCTAATATAATGCAAGTTTGCAGTAAATAATGAATAAATAAATGAAGGAAATAACTCAAGAAAACTAAGCAATAAAAATATGAAACCCTAATGTGTAAAGAGGGTTGGAAGAGCCTTAGCTGATTCGAAGATGCCGCAGGACTATGTCGTAATGAAGACCGACTGATCACGAATGGGAGACAGTCACACATGAGCACGAGAAAATGCAAATCCGAGTGATTTGGCTGGATTGGGGTGCCTGGAAAAGGGATTGGGGTGCTTGCGGCACCTTGGTTCGCAATTTAGGCACCCTGGTTTGTGCGGGAAGTCTGGAAGCCAATTTCACAGTGTCGTCAGATGGTGCGAAGCCTTCGTTGCTGGTCACGTGTATGTCACACTTAAATCGCTAATGTCGTTGTAAACCTGCAATAAAGGAATCACCCACAAAACCCCAAATAAAGCATCAAAACCATAAAAAATAAAGATGCATATAAAGGGGTCAGATTGTCCTCAACTGCCAAATTGATGGACTTATCACTGAGCGTTGAACTACATCTTAGACCCAATGTAGTTCTGTGTGTGTGTGTGTGTGGAATTGTGCCCTAGGTTGCTCTTGTGCCAGTTGCACTTTGTGAGTAGTGAACAAATAACTAGATGTAGAATGTAAATAATATGTTCATGGAAACAATAAACTCCCCTCCTATGAAGTGTGATATAAATGAACCATCTTGGTGTGCCTTGTGATGGAGCTAGATGGATGTAAATGGAGCTATAGATGCCTTTGATGGATGTGACCTTAGGTGGAGATAGTAGATGCTTAGTGTTTGGTCCCTTATTAGGATCACATAACTTTATATTTATATGATTTTTTTGATTGAATTTCATAAATAACCCCGAAAAGGCTAACTAACAAAAAGATAAGATGCTCAAACAGCTAGAAAGGAGCTAGAAAGTGTGACCAAAGTATAAAGAGGACAAGGGCACCCAAAGGGGACGGGGGAACTTGGCACTAGCATCCTAGTTGGGTGCTTGTGTCTAGAATGAAAAATGCCAAAATGTGTTAATATAGACTGGGCAAGTAAGAGTGCGAGACTGAAAACATAAGCATAAAGCAAAGAAAGGTGGCAAAAGACATGGGTTAGTTAGTACTTTTCTTAATTAAGAACCATATGAATAGTAGTATGCGATCGAGACTAGATAATTACCCAAAGTGCGTGATTTTGTGTTTACATTTTCCCCCACTTTATGTTGGTCAGAAGAATGCTCGGTAACATAAAGTAGATAGAGATGCGTACTTGTTATCCATGTAGATTGATGTAGAAAATGTGTCGAGGGACTAGACAAAGCGTGGAGTGATAAAAATATGGAGCGTGGAGATTAAAGATGTAAAACTATAAAAATGTGATGAGAATGAACGTAGGGATGATGTGTGTAGTGTACCTGTTTGGTTAGTATCGTGTGTGTGATATACCCAATGTGTGTGTGATGTACCCACTATGTGTGTGATGTTGACTGCTTGCTTCCCATACAGATGGACTTGCAAAGGAGAAGACGATAAAGTAGTCAAATACACACGTACATGTATAAAAGTATGTGTGTAAAGACACATGTAAACAAAGGTGTGTAATGGAAGGATGAAAATGAAAAAGGAATACATGCACCTGATCTGTGATGAGAAAAAGGGTGTAGAAAGGATCCTGTCGATGAAGTGTGAGCATTTTGGGTGATCTCACGCCACTGGCTGAAGAAGTGTAGGGAGGAAAGTCTGATTTATCCTCCAACATGTAAACGATTCTTGAAACTAAAGAGATCTCTGTACATGTAAGTGTGATGAGGTCCATTTGTGATGTATACCCTCAATAGTCCAGTATGGACCGTGAGACTAGAGTGTGTCATTAGACAGCGAGTGCAATGCATATAAGTAAATGAGGAGAATGTGTAATATGTGCAGTAGATACAGTGTAATATGTGATGTAGAGGATGTAATGCAAGATGTGTAGATGATATAGGTGTATAAGATGCATGACATATGAAACACAAAGTGTGAATGACGCATAATAGATGTAGGATGTGTGAAGATGCATTATATGTAGTATCTAGTGTGCAGTGGGCGAGGTTCATGTGTATAAGATGCCCTTAATAGTTAAGTGTGAACCAAAGCACAAGAGTGCGTCATCAGGTAATGTCGATGCTAGCGTGTGTGAGGAATGTAAAAGACTAGATGTGACATGTTTAAAATGGCAGATAATTGATGGTGCTATAAGATGAGGGGAGTAAGTATGATGCCCCCACAAGTGTGTGGTGATGAGTGTGTTATATGATGAATGTATTTGGCGATAAATGATGAGAGATTGTATTGCATGCATGAATAACTATATATGGTAATAAATGTATGTAGGTATGCAATGTGCCAATGAGAATGGGGTTCTTATTATAGGATATCCCTCAACAGTCATGTAAGAACCGAAAGAACACGAGTGTGTCATCAAGGGGTAAGGTGACAAGATTCACCTACCAAAGACCAAGTTTGTGTGAAGCGGTGGAAGCGTGTGTGGCAATAGTAACAACAAGACCATGTAATGGTGGCTGAAATGTGTCTTGACCATCGATAGAAGGAGCAGTTGCTTTGACAAAATGAATTGGAAACAAAAGTGGAGTAGGATGTGGAGGAACCTTGAATGGTGGTAGCTTTGGTGGTATTGATGAGGATGTAGAAGACTTGATAGGAGAAGGTAGACTGATTTTGAGAGGTGGTTACATAATTTTACTTGGTGATGCCATAGATGACTTGAGAGGATGAGGTGCTATATGGATTTTGAGAGGTAGTTGTTTAGGTGGTGCTTGACTTCTGTAGAACGACCATTAGAAGTGATGGCATGTTGCTCATTAGACATAGATGAATTAGGTTTAAGAACCCATCAAGATGTAGCATTTCTAGATGGGCATGTAACAAAATGTTGTGTAGTGAACGAGATAAAGCCTTGACGCTTAAGATGTTTGATTCTTCATTGTAAAGTGCAACAACCCTTGTGATTATGTCCATTGATTCGATGATAATTGTAATATGGATGGCCTTGATATTTTACTAGCCGATAAGGAGGATAGTAATGAGTAGGTGGTAAAGTGATCAATTGATGACAAAGGAGCTCAGTAAGAATGTCATGTTGCTTAGTATTGCGATCAAAGGTGAGAGGCTCTGGTAATGGTATGACTTGAGGCTCATTGATATGAAAACAAATATTAGATATAGAATGAATATGGGATGTAGAAGGAGAACAAACATGAGCTTGAGGAGTGTCCTTAAGATGTTGGATTTCAGATTTGAGAGATGTGATTGTGGATTCCATAGCCTTAAATTTGTCTTGAAATAAAGAATGTTCACGAAGACTAGGGTCATCAAATAAACGATAAAAAAATAGCACTTACTTGATGTAGAGGCATATCTTGAGGAAGATACATGGTGTGTAAGGTTTATTGTAGAAGAACCTGGAAATTGGGACGAATCTTAAGTAAATTAAACAAATAAATTTGAGGAATTCGACTACCCATGATAGAGGACAGATGAGGATCCTAAGCATGAAAGAGACCGGGTTCAATAAAATGATTATGCTAAAATGTAATATCCTAGCCTAATCTAATGCAAGTTTGTAGTAAATAATGAATAAATAAATGAAGGAAATAACTCAAGAAAACTAAGAAATAAAAATATGAAACCCTAATGTGCAAAGAGGGTTGGAAGAGACTTAGCTGATTTGAAGATGCCACAGGATTGTGTCGAAGTGAAGGCCGATTGATCAGGAATGGGAGACTGTCACATAAGAGCATGAGAAAATATAGATTCAAGTAATTTGGCTGGATTGGGGCACCTGGAAAAGGGATTGGGGCACCTTACTCTGCAATATGGGTGCCCTGGTCTGTGCGGGAAGTCTGGAAGCCAATTTCACAGTGTCGCCAAATGATGTGAAGTCTTTGCTGCTGGTCACATGTATGTCGCACTTAGATTGCTGATGTCACTATAAACCTGCAATAACGGAATCACCTATAAAACCCCAAACAAAACATCAAAACCATACAAAATAAAGATGCATATGAAGGGGTCAGAATTTCCTTAGCTGCCAAATTGATGGAATTATCACTGAGCGCTGCACTACATCTCAGACCAAATTTAGTTTTTTTTTTTTTGTGTGTGGAATTGTGCCCTAGGTTGCTCTTGTGCCATTCGCACTTTGTGAGCAATGAGCAAGTAACTAGATGTAGAATGTAAATAATATGTGCATGGAAACAACATACTCCCCTCCTATGAAGTGTGATGCAAATGAACCAACCTTGTGTGCCTTGTGATGGAGCTAGATGGATGAAAATGGAGATATAGATGCCTTTGATGGATGAAACCTTAGGTGGAGATAGTAGATGCTTCATGCTTGGTCCTTTATTATGATCACATAACTTTATATTTAAATGATTCCTTCACTTGAATTTTGTAATTAACCCTGAAAAGGTTGACTACCAAAAAGATAAGATGCTCAAACGAATAGAAATGACCTAGAAAGTGTGACCAAAGCACAAAGAGGACAAGGGCACCCAAAGGGGACGAGGGCACCTGGTGCTGGCGTCCTGGCTGGGCGCTGGTGTCCAAAATGAAAAATGCCGAAAGGTAAAAAGACAGACTGAGAAAGTAAGAGTGCAAGACTGAAAACAAAAACATAAAGTAAAGAAAGGTGGCCAAAGACATGGGTTAATTAGTATTTTTATTACGTAGGAACCATATGAATAGTAGTATGCGATCGAGACTAGATAATTACCCAAAGTGCGTGATTTTGTGTTTAGAAATACTACAACTCATACCAATCGTGAACTTTCTATGTATTCAAGTATGCACACAATTGTATGACCACATTTTTCTAGTTAAATATTTTATGTTGCAACATACTTTTTAGGAAAGAAAAAATAGCCACAAGAATATAATTCAAACCTACATGAGCATAAATTGCATTTAGTTGCACATATACCTGTATATATACATCAAACATGTGCATAAAAACTTATACCAACAAACCAATTTTGGTTATTTCATGCACAAATAACTTATTGCAAAACAACAAGACATTTTAAACATAGTTGTAACTTAGTTCACATAATCCTAGTTTTACCAACCTATTAGTCCTAATCACCCCCACACAAATGGATTCAAAAATAATAAGGAATACAACCTTCTACTATTTACCAAAAACAAGTTTTTACTAATATTTAATCCCCAAAAAATGAGTTGGAAACTTATATATTCCCCAAACTTATTTTGTAAAACATCAACCCAAAGATTTCACGTCCAAAAAATTTCACATGATTTAAACATTCATATTTCAAAAAAAATCTAATTGAAAAGGATTCAAAGGGAATAATATGCCATGCCAAAATATGTCTTCCAAAATAAACAATGGTTAAAAACTAAAGATAAAGTTTTGTGCATGGATTTTTATCAAAGCTCATTCAACCCCCATGTAGAGATAACTAATAATAAGTAAGGTGGATCCTCCTTCGGTCGAGTCGTCTAGTGGAGTGTACATCCCTCCCCGGGATGATCCTTCCCCTCTTCCCAGAGCGGCGGCTCGTGCCTAGTGCTCTCTTTTCTTTTGTAATTCTTGTGCTTTATGGTTTCCCTTTGGGCGTTTTCTACTGCCTACATGGCATTTTTGTGGGACTGTGAGTTTTTTAGTCGCCCCTACTAATGTAACTCTCTTATATTATTATTATAATGGATAGTTCCAATAGTAATAATAAGTAAAGTTGGAATTAACCCTCCCACTTGAGACTTTTCATAATTGGCACTTCAAAATAACTTTCCATTTAAATTTGCTTCCATGGAGATAATGGTGACCAACTAGTGGGTAACTCATAAGAGCCCCACCTTAATGTTTTTATTTCCTAAGTAACTACCCACGATTCCTTTAAATGATCAACACTCCATTTCAATAAATAATGAATTGACCACTTTAAAAGACTTTTAAATTAAACATCCATATTGAAATATAACACACACATATTTTAAAACATTACACATCCATATATTTTAAAACATTACATATAACACACACATATCAACAAAGAGCCATATGAATATGGCTTGCTCACTTAAAAGGAAAAGCCACTTCTCCATATTTTACTTATATAATAATATCACTTAAATCATGTCAGTGTGAGCTAAGACACACGATACCACAATAGAAAACGATTATTAAACTATGGTGTTAAGATATTTCAAACTACACATCCGTAGTAAGAGATGGTGTGTGTTATTAGGATTTTCCCAATGGCTTGTGTCATATGATATAATTCAGGTAGTGAGTGTCATCACTTATGCTCTGACCAAAATATGGCAAACATTAAAAACAAGTAATAAAAACATAATGGTCAACAAGATATGGAGATCAACATGCAAGGTTCATTAGTAAAACTTGGATGTTACCACTACCCATTCTTGCGCGCGCGCGTGTGTGTATGCTGATTCTCTTTTACCTTGATCTAATTTTGATTGTTTACGTTCCATTTGTAATTAATCTTCTCTCCCATGAAGATCTCTCTCTCTCTCTCTCTTTGTTTCCATCGTTTCGGCGAGGGTGAAGTATATGTCTCTCCATGCACCTCTTTACATAAAAATAGGTAGTTAATCTGCTACTTTTAATGAGAAAATAGACGAAGCACAATAATAGTCATGAGCTCTAAGCTTTTGTGGCCTACGAAATATCACCATTTCATTCCACTTTTTAATACATAAATTAACCAACTACAATGCATTATTTAATATTTCCCTATAAAGAAAAACACTACATGACATAAAAGGCGTGGAGGTTGCCCCCTCGAAGTGGCTTAGTCATTTATACTTCATATTATGATCTTATCTCTCTATTTTGTTTTTCTACTGTTGCTAATATTCTAATATATGCAAGTAATTTCCTTACAAGTGGTATCAAAGCTTTGATTTGGGTCAAAATTATGTCGAAACACTAATTTTTGGATTCACCTATATCTCATAACTATTGCATTGTTTTCAGTAATTCTTTTACTAGAGTTGTGAAATAATTAGAGGGATTCACCCTCCAAATTTTAGCTGATTCTGATATGTTTTTTAGAATTTATATTATTTTAGGTTTTTCACAAATTCACTCCATAAGTTGTAAATTATGGAATTTTTATGATTTTCTACACTTTTGAAAAGATCTTTTAATTTGAATTTGGATTTATGTTTGTTCTTTATATTTTTTTATACATGGCTGATATTCGCCAAAAAAAAAACCCTAATCACTATGGTAAGGAGACCGAGTTAAGGTCAAGGAAAAGGTTCCGGTGCTCCAAGGAAAACTCCTAACAAATAGGAGGATGAAGCATAGTTGGAATGTGGTGGAAATTTTGATGTTATGTCTTCCTTGGTGGATGAAAAAATACAACCCCTAGCGGAGAGCATGCAAACCTTGAAGGGAGATGTTGACCGTATAGGTCATAATATGCAAGGACATGTGGAGGCGTTGAAAGGAGATATGGGTAAGATATCTAAAAATATTAAGTTACTAGCTTCTCAAATAACTCAAGGTGGATCTAATGGGCATCCAAATCGTGATTAAAATATTGCATCACATTCCTCTAGGGTGAACATCAACTATGGGCTGCAAAATCTACTCCAAAAGGTGGACATGTGTAAGTGTGATGGCAAGGACCCACTCAACTAGATCGACCAAATGGATAATTTATTTGATCTACATCAGATTCCAAGTGGGAAGAAGGTTACTATGACATCTTTATATCTAGAACCAAAACAATTCTCTTAGTATCGCTGATCATGTACTCAAAAGAAGAAGGCTCTTAGTATCACTTGGCTAGTTTTTACGAAGGAGCTACAAATGCACAATAATAGTAGTGTGGCTGAGAACTACTTCAGCCAACTAGAAAAGTTGCAGTAAATGGGGTCAGTGAAGGATTATAATCAACAATTCTAAAACTTGTCCTTGCATGTGGAGATAATTACAAATAATAATCTGATTGGCTTATTCCTTGGCAGTTTCAAGAATCACATCCAACATGAGGTACAAATGTTTAGATGTAGTTAATATTTTTTATTTTATTATCCTAGCATGGAAAGTAGAGGAAAAAGTCCTTTCCAATGAAAGGAAATCATTTAGATATCATAAAATTCTAGCATAATTGTTCCCTTAGCTTACCAAATTGACTCCCCAACAAATTAAAGAGAAAAAGGCTTATGTTTCAACTATGATAACAAATACAACAAAGGACATAGATATGCTAAAAAGAATTTGTTCTATATTGAGGCCATTAATGATGAATTCAAAGATGAAGAAATAAAAGTAGAGGTTGTGGACGAACTAGAGTTGGAGATTCCCAACCAATTATTGCTTGCCATGCAATGTCAGATGTTATCTCTCCACAAACCCTCAAGGTAAGGGGGATTATAAAAGAACATAAGTAACAATGTTGATTGACTCATGTGTACAAATAATTTTATCAATAAGGATTTTGTCTGAACAGTTTTATTTACCCAACTCTACAATTTCATGTCTCTATAATTTTAGCTCATGATTACATATGGTGGCATAATAAATAGCTCATGAAAATGTCATATTATTAAACTTAAAATGAGAAACTACAAGCTATATTCCCCTATGTTTTTATTCCCATGGGTGGATCAGATATTGTTTTGGGAGTCCAACGACTCACAACTTTGGGTATGATTGAAACGAACTTCCAATAATTATTCATGCATTTTTGTTTGAAAGGAAATATGTTTGAGTTGAAAGGGTTGCATGTCAAGTCACCTCAAGTGATGATATCTCATCAAATCTAGAAGCAAAGGTCCCACAACACATTTACTGTCAGTGGAAGAAAAATAGTCTTTTGCCCACGTACCACTAGATTTTTTAGGAAAGGGTGGAAAAGTATTTAGTTATTGTTGAGGATATGCCATTAGCCAAACCACCTATGAGAGACACTTTTTCTAAAAGTTCTCTTGATTTCCAGTCACCAGCTATTATCTCAACCTTGAAGATACACCCAAAGATTCAAGTAGTCAAAGAACACAATTAACACCAACATGAGATACTACTCTCTTATCTCAAATAAAGTTTTCCATTGTCACACAAATAGTCACATTTATACCTTGAAGAAGGTCAATGCACAAAATGTTTCGGCCCAGAAAGAGTTATCGAAGTTTTTTAAAGAAGGCCAAATTAGTTTGGAACCTGAGAAAATCCTTTTGACACACACTAAAGGGGTGAAGACGAAGGTAACTAATGAGTATCTAATCAAGTGGAAGAATCGTGACAATGAATCTGCAATATGGGAAGAGGAATATTTCCTGTACAGACATCGAAAGATCATAAACATTGAGGACTGCACTTGTTTGAAGCAACATCTAGAATTGTCAACATTGGGGACAATGTTGCTTTTAAAGGGAGGGGCATGCAATGTCG
Organism: Taxus chinensis; assembly: GCA_019776745.2. NCBI lineage: Eukaryota > Viridiplantae > Streptophyta > Pinopsida > Cupressales > Taxaceae > Taxus > Taxus chinensis. The sequence continues at coordinate 151,916,726 of CM034150.1, read as the reverse complement.
TTAACCCTAGGTCACATATTAGGATATGTATATCTAACACGCGGTTAACATAATCTCTTAACATCTCATGTCACCTTTATTTATGTTCTCATATGCTTAGTAGGTTAGCCTAGGTGGATTACATAACATAAATAGGGTATATATAAGAGGCAGTAACTAGTACGTGATCATCATATTGAGCATTTGAGTCTTATCATAAAGTGTGGAGGTTGTCCCCTCAAAGTGGCTAAGTCATTTCTACTTGCATATTTTGATCTTATCTCTCTATTTTGGTGTTATATTTTGATCTATCTAAGTAATTGCCTTACAAAAACCTGACTCAAATAGGTGCACACACAAAAAAACCTAAACACTTAAACAACATATAGGTCTTAATAGTGTTTAGGTGTTTAGGTTTGTTTGTGCAAGTGCACACATACACACACACATATGGAAATTGTGAATGATATGGAGTGAAAAAAATGTAGATAGAGTGATCAAGATGAAAAGAGAAAGGGAATACAAATGAATGATGAATGTTAGTGGGTTCACACGTGGTCTACATAATATATCCTTTGTTTGCAATTTTTTGACAAAAACAACAAATGGATGGAACATGAACAATGTAATGAGGTTGCACATGGTCGCCACTACTTACATGTTCCCTTAGTCTACTTGAAAAAAAATGAGTGAAGTGAAGGTCAAATAGGCCTATTTCAAAACCTACTCTGGTACCATATGTGAGATTTACCCATATTTGGAGAGAGCCAAGGCTTAGTTAGATTCAATTCAGTAGAATATTCAATAATAGGCTTTACATATACATAAGAGACCTATTTTATCTCCAAAAATCTCTAACTCTAATCTAGGTGGGTTGTTCAACAATCTATATTCTCTCTTTATTTTCTCTCATACGACTTAACCGGCCTCTGTTCACTACCTATTAACTCTCTTCTAAATATCTTCGTGATTTGTTTTAATAACTCACAATATTCTACACACACTAGCATTTCACAAATACAATATTGCTAACTAATAGAAAACTTCATCCATGTTAGTTCTAACTCACTTGTTTCCTAACATCTTTGAGAGGAGACATCTCAAGACCCTATGAACAATGAACATATTCATAATATGATGCCTTATGGGACTTCCTATGAAACTCATTGCTTGTTTACTACAATGCGAAGAAAAGCAAATGCATGAGAGGTGATAGTTTCCCACCATGCAATCCAATTGACATCCTCATTAGGCCAAGAAGCAAGGTCCGAATATGATTGTTATGAATTTATTTCTACTCATGTTGGAGGTGAGCCATGTCGAGGTAAAATCAAAACTTAAGTTTTCTTAAGTTGTGAGGAGAGCCATTCAAATCCAAACTTGATGGGGGAGTGACAACAAAAATATAGTTCTTGCTATGACACTTAGCATGAGTGAAAAGAATCTGCCTCACAATATCTAAAGTTGAACCAGATAAACCATGGGGTAGTAGTGGGGAGCCATTAGTGGTAGATGGGATTAAACAACCAAAGATTATTGCACATGTAAAATCATGCTTGTATTTCATTGGCATGCCACTGTAGTTAGAGGATATCCCTCATCTTCTATAGATTCGATCAAATTGAAATCATCATGCAAAGTCCAATGGAAATCCAAGAGTGAGTCCACAATCCAATGGTGAAATGCCACCCTTTTAATGTCACTGGAGGCATAAATTTTAAAAATACCAAGGGATGATCGTCGAAATAGACAAGTGTCCACACCACCTGATGTGTAGAATCAAACCCCCAATTGATGACTTATAGAGATAAATTAGGTGCAATAAGTGTGACCACACCCCAACATTCGTTTACATGATTGAACACGTGGTAGACAACTCTTGACCGAATAAATTTGGGAGTGGAATGAAGGAAAAACCCAACGATTTTTTCTTGCACACACATTCTTTTATATTTTCATAAAACTAACAAGTATCTCTAACTATAAATTTTTGGGACATGTCAGTAAGGTTGCATGCCTTCCAAAAGTACACTAGTATTGAGAAACATAAAGGGTTCATATTGGACTCCATGTCCACCTCATCTAAAGTGAAAATGTTGTTAAACAAGTAGTCCTCATTGTTGCCACACATAAAATCACGGCGCTAGAAATTACACCACTTTTATGACACATACTCATAATTCCTATCTCACTTTCAAATCAATATTGGTATGAAGGTCACATTTTCTAGATTGGTTCAAGTGAGACAAGAAGCCAATAAACATATTGACAATTATGTGCTTAGATTCAAAACAATGGTTATGAAAATGACTTGTAAGTTACTAGCTAGTGAACTCCAAAGCATCTTTATCGACAATTTGCTTCAAATTATTAAGGATGAATTTGTTTTCAATTTAAATCCATTTCTTGATGAGCTTTGTTATGTTGTTAAAGAATTTGAAATTAAGTTTTTAGATTCAAATGTTTTTAAGTATGGTTAGAATGCTCTTTCCTCTTCTTTGAAGTTTCCAAACAATTAGTGTGTAAGAATATGAATAATGATGACGTGTTTTAAACTAAGAATGACTCTAAGACACCTCTACGAATGTAGTCAATGCCATGGAACAACCATATCGAGAGGTTATCTTAGTCCAACAAAACAAAACAAATAGTTAATCAGACTCAAGGAGACTCCTCAACAATTATTGAAGAAATTACTTAAGAAATCTCTAATTAATATACCTCTAGCTAAACCATTAGATACTTGAGGGCCCTTTCTAAAAGCTTTTGATCCTATGCATTTTATGATTATAATAGAGTTTGTGTACATTCAACAAATGTGTATTACATTAAAGCAAGAGATTCAATATCTTAGTGAGTGCAATCAAAGTCAAATAGGAGAAAATAGTACCACAAACAATGTAAAAAAATTGGTAGCTCCTCTAAGTCAATATTTGAATATTTTTATGAATCACAATAATTGAAAAAAAGAAAAAGAAATGAAAATGTTAACTTGAATATAAGAAATATAAGAGTTATAATTAAATATAGTGGCATTTGACAATACATCTCATCAATTTGATAGCTTTATAGGTGCAATTTAATCAATAGAAATAGTAGAGCCCCTTATCCCAATTATATCACCAAAGTGAAATTCAGAGTGATAGCTTATATAACAATGTTTTGTTTATCAAAGCCTTAACAAGAGTTGAAGAAATAGATGTGACAATATTATCCTTGGATTTTGTGAAGATGACCTCGCATATAGATATGTTATATGAAGTTATAATAACATAGAAAAGAATGTTGTAGGTTGCATAATTTTGTCTATTCAAGTGTGTCTAAAGAGAACTAAAAGCTTCTTTCACATAGTTTCTAGTAATGGATAATATGAGAGTTTTGATGAACCATGGAAACATTGAATGAAAGTAATTTCTTCAACTATGCAACAATATACAAAATTTGGACCAAAAAAAATAATAATTATATAGAGCGAAACAATAAAACTATCAAAGAAAAAATGAAACAAGAAAATGTGGTAAAAAACGAAAAAGTGGAAACAAAAAAAAGAACCAAATAGAGTTCAAAGGGTTGAACATTCAAGATTGGTGTTCCAAAACAAGAAAGGATAAAATGCAAATTCACAAGTCTATCGCAAAGATAATATGCATGGTTGCAAAAGAAAAGAAAACATTTCCAAGTACTTTACAAAGAATAATTAATCAATCCAATTTATTTATTTAAAGGATAAGTTTAATTAATTAACCTCTAGTTAACCTCTAATTAATCAATCCAATTTATTTATTTAAAGGATATAGGTGGTGTAGCTAGTTAACCTCTATTTCACAGCTATCTTATTAATTAAGTAAATTAAAAGTTAATTAATCTTTCTCCCCTGGTACCATGGATCCATTTAACATCCTGTGTACTTATTGAAGTTATTTGTATAAAAAATTGTATTCCTTAATTTAAAACACATCTTCATTCTATGATGGACCGCGTAGTGGGATTTGAAGTATAGATCGTTTATGAGAAGCAAGGACACTTGTATCTTCCCGCATAGAACTAGTTCAGTAAATTGATACCTTGTGTAGTAGTACTTTGCCCAGCTTTCAAATACAGTAAGTGTTATATTAAATGTTTAGAGATGTAGTGTGGAGCTGTATTTTTATTTTAAATATTTAGTGTGGTGAATCATATTGGATTTATGTGTAGAAGAATTCACAAGTTCTGCCTTCAAAATTTTAAATATAATATTAAAGCCTCCATAATTTTATATATGCTGAAGCAGAGAACAACTGCTTGCACTATCATGTGCAAGGGTCCCTATTCCTTATGAATATTGAGCTTACAAGACACTCTGAACATATGCTGAAAGTCTATACATATTTAGAACATAGAGTATAAGATGGTTGTAAATTAGGTCTTTGTTAAATTGAAGTCATGCAGGGAATTTCCATCAATGTCATAAAATACTCCTTTAACAACGATTGGTGTGATTTGCATGGACATGAATCCTTGACCAGCATAAAAGAACTGCAATCCTTCTCTATTTGCATTTGGATTTACTTTTCCCCATGCTTTGGAACCACCTCCACTGGTTAAAAAGTGAATGGAACTGAAATGGTCACATGGTAAGTAAGAATCAGAAATTTTATGATGGAAGAGGTCATCAAACCTATATTACCAGAAAAGATAGAGCTCATCACAAGCTTACCCTGACCTTTTATTGCTTTTAAAATCCTGCAGACAATGGTCATGTCCATTGACATATAGATCTACTTGGTTGGCCTGTCAAAAGCTCAAGAGAAAGAAGGATAAGTCTTAAACCAGAGTAATAATATACCTAACATGTCATTTTCTAGGTCCTTGAAAATGCATTAGAAAGGGGGCTATGTTGAAAATAAAGATTATGAAAACAGTGGAACAGAGATGAAACACTGATGCTACTAGATTTTGTTCATTGTACCTCGAGTATTGGTAGTAATTGCTTCTTCAGCTCAATTGTGTCATCATGTGCTCCAATGCTTCGTATAGGATGATGGCCTACTACTATTTTCCAAGTTGCTTTTGAAATTTGTAAGGCATTGTTAAGGTCCTTTTGTAAGAGTTCAAAGGGAAATGCACGAGGAAAACAAATAAGAACTCGGCCCTTATTTGAGAGAATAATATCACAGCCTTTGGGAATTAACTACTAGACAAAACTCAACCATACCTCCAATTGCTTCTTGAGATAGCGTTTCCGAGGTAAAACTCCTCTCCAATCATATTGATGTTCAATGCTGTTCCAGTATTGATCCACAAAAGGTGTAGTATCGGTGAAGAAAAAATGAATAAATGGGCATTTTGGTCCTGCACATTGCAATGTACTTATGTTAACATTCATTTCTATTTCATCGTGAATAGTAAAGTGAATTAGGATAAAGAATCACCCTTGTTATATCTTCTATAAGGACATAAAAAGGATCTGATCATAGAAACAGTATTTTGGGGAGTTAGTTCAAAGGTATTTGAAGATGAACTTCCACAGTTGTATGTTATGTTGGACCATCATAAGTGTAGACTGGAAAAAAATCTGAGAGCTAAGAATAAAATGAGAAAAGCAATAGTTAGTATGAAAGCTCAAATTTAAGTTTCACAAGTAAAGTGTGAGGTTAAGACAGACTGATAACCCTCTACTTAATGAAGGTGGTTTAGTAAAGATGCCAGTGTGATAAGAAGACATGTTTCTGTTAAATCCTGATATGTGTCAATGGGACTTGAGGTTAAACCACTGATGGCATTGTTTCTACACGCATGCTACTTAGGCACAAAAATGCATGGTATGAAGCAAAAAGGACATTATGAAAATCAAATCAGAATTGATTGGAGCACCTTTACATGACAATGGCAAATTCTTCTTAAGAATAGATGTCCTGTAACAATTCCATCGAGAATCACGGCTTTTCAGAGCAGGGTCCAACTGTGCCAATGTATCTCCCCTGTAGTCGTGGTTGCCAAGTACTGTTCAACCAAATCACCATCCAAATAAGAATCGTTTAGTATCTACCTTCAATTAGTCCAGATGAAAGTCTACAATCGTCAATATGAGTTGAAAGATAGAATGCGAACAATAAACTAATCCAAAAACATTCTAATCTTTATTATATAGCTCAGCAGAAGCAACAGAAAACAGGGCCCAAGGATTGTTTTGCAAAGTTCAGTTACAAATAGCACCATTAAAGCACAGAGTCTTGAAGAAATATTTTCCATGTGCTAAAGTATTGTTGCATGTGATAGCTTGCTTACAAGTAGAAAACTGAAGCATACATGTAAAACTTGATACTTGCATATGAGGATTACAAGTTACTGCAATGGGAGAAAATAGAAAAACCCTGATTCAAAGTTTGTTACATGTTTCTATGTGCTTGTATTTTTTTCCCTTGAAAAGAAGAAGGGAGTGTATGTATGCTTCTAATCAGCAAATTAAGACCATCAAATTTTTCTCTGTTCTTATCTAAGGGGACATGAAAAGCACTTGAAATCCACTGAAACAATTTACGAAGTCTTTGCATGATTGCAGTTTTTCTTAAGCATAACACTACAACTGAATAGCTGAAAGATGCATGTTTAAGCTGCAGCCTTCTATCCTAAGTCACTGCATTCAAATTCATGGAGGATAACATTCATAAGAAATTCGTTGCTATAAAAATCATGATTAAATTCGACTAAAAGAAATATACTTATAATTTCACATTTCAAAATATACCGCAACAGATCATACTACCGTCATACCTGCCATGATCTAAAATCCTATAAACTGGAAACCCTCAAATATGGCAAGTCTGAAACCCTGAAACCTTGAACTCTGGCTAAGTATGAAATGTGATAGAACCCTCCAAAACCCAGAATCTTCATTATATCCCCTAGATGACTGATTCACATTGCAAGATATACTGCAATAGATCACACTACCTTCATACCTGCCATGACCTGAAATCCCAAAACCATCAAATATGGCAAGTCTGAAACCCTGAAACCTTGACTCTGGCTAAGTCTGAAATCTGATAAGACCCTCCAAAACCTAGAATCTGCATTATAGCCCCTAGATGTCTGAAACCAATCTCAAACATGCTGGAAGACTGGAAGTATATACATAAAATAGAATTTAAATGTGTAACTTATATTTAAATATTTATTTTATGTACGTACTGGCTGAATGTACATATAAGCTAATAAAATTGGAGAATCCAAACAAACTTTTTCTGGCTACTTTGCATTTGCTAAATTTCAAATTTAAAGGATGGAATTCAAAATGGGAAGGGGAAATGGGGATTAAATGCCAGAAAAGCTGGCAATAACACCTGCACTCACAAAACTATTATGGGACAATCTGCACTGTTCTTTTCCCTACTCGTGCTTTTATTGTTCTTAAAAATTACTCCCTTCCCAATTTTGAAGTGTTGCAATGTCCTTTGCAAAACTAGTGCTGTCATGAGCCCTCTCTAGTTTCATTTTCGGACGTTTAATCAGCTTCTGGTCTTCTAGGAGGCAGTACTTATAGACTCTTTCTCGGCATTGTATCTTTGTCTAAGATGGATTTTTTGATTTTAAATTTTCATTAATTAAACAAAACAGTTGCCATGATTCTACCAAGATTCTGTGGTCTAAATTGACTGAATTTTTTCTCTGATTGCCCTGAAATTCCAAAACAAGCTCCAGACCTAGAATCGGATGCCCAGAAATTCTGTCTGGGGTTGTCACGTGGATCATCACGACATGCTACAGATTTTTTAGATCAAAACGAATTTGCCTTGGTAGTAAATGGACATTGCTCTTACGTAAGATACTTAACCTGCTTATGATTCAGAAACATCCCCCAGGCCATAGTCACTTACAGTACATCTTACAAATAAAATGTCTTGGTTCAAGCACTGAAGCTTTGGAAAGGCTTCTTTCTTAGAAAGAAAATCACTCTCCAGGTAGATTAGCAAGTGTTGCAATTCCTTAATAATTAGGCAAAAATTCAAGAGTATGGCAACATGAAGTAGGTGGGTTGTTGACAACAGTTCCATCTCAAGATCAAATACTAGAAGGAAGCGACAAACAAAGTAGCACATTTCCTCAATTGTCTTCTTGGACACCCACAAGCACATTGAATGCTAGGCATAGTAGTTATGATGACTGGGAAAAAGTAATCCTTGTTATGCACATTTTTGACAAATTACTTTAGCTTTGCAGTAGCCAATAGTTTTCAATCAGCTTCTTTTCCTAGATTACATTCTCCATGCTGGGATTATGATGTAAAAACCGAATAGGTATGTTTGGGACCTATCATGAGCTCTGTCTCAAACAAGCTACTTTCTCTTTGTATGAGGGACACTTTGGAGTCCACAAAAATCTTCAACACCTTATGAGATACTTCTTCTAGCCATCCTTGTAGAAGCCTGTAGATGACTATGTCACTAAGCATTCATTCTGCAGCTAGTCCAAGCGCAACAAGTGGATTTTTGGTTTATACCAACCTCTACTAGTCTCTTATCTATATGACCCAGAATCAAATTGGTTGTATCTTTGTAGTAGTCACTCACTTCTCCAAAACACAAATTTTCATCCCTTGAAGCAATATCGTTAATACTCCCAAAGCCACACAAGTATTCTTCAAAACATTTTGAGATAATATGGTTTGCTGCTTACCATTTTTCTGGATCAGGACACCTATTTTTTCCATTTTAGGAAATTACTGTGAAAGATTTTAGGTTGTCAATTACAGTTTTCTACATCTTTTCATCCTCAGACTGATAGCCAAATAAAAAAGACTAATTTCTTTTATTTCTGAATCATCTCAATGCTCATAATGCGGTCAGTGCAAACCATCTCAAGTTGTAGGAGCCATCAGATTTAGCGGAGGAGGTGCATGTTGTGGATCCACAAGATAATATTTCATACTTCTAGCTTAGCCTCTTAGCTGTTGCATACTAACACTCATAGTAGCTTCCAACAATCCAGCCTTCTTTCCACATGTCTTGGAACTAATTATGAAACTTGTTTATGCCTTGTAGTTGTAACAAAAAAAGTTCAGTGCTTAAAAAATGCAGCTGTTAATTTATATAGAAAATCCTGTTATGGGCTCCAAGAGTTAAACGAAGAAACAAATTGAATTGGTATATAACTTGATATTATGGAATGGCTCTAAGCTTGGACACTTGAGCCCAACGTGTTAATAATTCCATCAATGGATATTAGACAGCTCTGCAAGCCATAACCTAATTTACCGTGTCTTCTGCTTTTAAACCATGTAAAAACTTAAGATTTTGCTGCAGGAATAAAAGTTATAAAGAGTGTCCAAGCATGTGTATGAAACACACATGCTGGAACCATTAAACATGTTATTGGATGTCTCATTCACGCCCTTCCTTTCAACACAATCCATGAAACCCCTACTAGATTCCAAGCTAGCCCATTTTTTTCTTGATTAATAGTCAGTGGAGTCATAACTAGTAGGAATGTAGCCATACTTTTGATAAGATTCCCTTTTGCTTGTTTGGATGGATCAAAACTTTTATCCAAGATCAATGTAGCATCACTGAACCTTAGAGCAAAGGGCCTAGAACCTTTTGGGTGATTTGATTCAACAAATTATCAGATCACCAAATAATACACAATACTTGGGACAATGTCAAACCTGTATATTTGCATTCTTGAATGCCCAAGTATTTTGGGACCCCATGAAAAAGATGAATTTATGTTATACAATTTTTATCTCTTGAATGACAGAGAACCTGCAAAAATTCCACTATGTCAATTTTAATTACATGGCATCTATAAGTAGCAATAGAACTTGTAGATTATAGATTTTCCTCATATTTCTTCTTAGGTTACTCCAATTGCCTTCTAGATCTTTACTTTTGCACAACAAATGGAAATGAATATCCAATTTGGAAAGAGTCAAATGTTTATTTCAAAGATTGTTTGAATTTTTGAAGCTCGTTACTATGGCACAAAGAGGATATTTTATTTACCGTAGACTGTAGTTGTAATACAGAATCCAGCATTAGATAGCACTGATATGAAAGAAATGGCTTCATAGGACTCCTCTAGAGCAGGATTCTTAAATTATAAACCAAGCATTTTGACTTCTTTGATCAACTTGCTTGTTTATTTTTCCACAAAATCCTTATCAATAAGATGACCTCTTGCAAATCTCTTGCTTGACTTGCATATCTATATCCATTTAACTGTGACAACTGCAACTGAAGAATGCTAGGAATGTGATAAGATCTTTGCATATAATACTTCAGAAATATGTAGCATTTAATCAATATCAACACCATGCAAGAGATACCTATGGGCCAAGATGCCCAAATAATTGATATTTACATAAATATAAGAATACCCATAAGGTAGGGAAACACCATGCAGTGCTCCGTAAGGAAGGAGTGACTCCACGATCTCCCATTATGGGAATTCCACTTCGATGGGGGACACCTCCAATATACCTCCTATCCAGTAGAAGACTGAAATCATACATAACATGCCTCTCATATTAATACTCATCTCCTTTATATGGGCCTACTAAATTACTCTTAATAGAGGGGTAACACCTAATCCCAATGTAGGCTAACTCATTACCCAATATAACAAATTCCTATGTGACCCCATTTATTATAAACGTACAATTAACTAAGGGGGATGTGTGCCACATGTTGGCATCTACACCAACCCATATATACTATAATACCATATACCCAAGGTACCTAACATTCGCCTTCCCTCATTGACATGTTTTGTCCTTGAAAAACATGAGAAGAAGCCATATAGTGAGTGTGTTTCAAATTGTTGCACCCTTGTTGCCATGCTCGATCATGCAACTACTCATATGAGATCTTCGTGAGTGATACATCTCGAAACCTGGTTCCATAATCTATTGCTCTACTCTGATTCCATCCATGTCCATATTTATTCCTCCTTGGCATCCATGCATAGCCATAGTAAATATTCCTTTGATTCCATGTCATATAGTTGCTACTCCATCGATTCCATATATAGACATAGTGAATGATCCTCCAATTCCCTATGTATATCCATATAGGTTGCTGCCCCTCATTGTTCCTTAACATGTCTTCATGATAGTTGTCCTATCGTGATGATAGTGGGTGTCTATATAGCTACAACCTTAGTATCCTCAACCTTATTGCAACTTTTTCCTCAACTTTCTTTTCCTCTTCCACATTGTTGTTTGCTATTTCTTTTTTCTCTTGAGTCGATGAATAATTATTTTGTTCTTTTTCATTATATTCTTCATCTTCTCCTGTTCTAAAGCATCTGTCATTCCCTTCTTCACCATCTTTCGAAGTCATTCTGCATGCTCCATCTTGATATTTCTTTGTTCCTTGCTACAGTGTGATATCCTGCAAGGTAACCCTCTTTTCTTTTGTACCATATCTTTATGAATTTCTTTTGCACATTAATATTAATTATTCCCAAGGTCTCATAACCGAGGATATACAACAACAATATCCATACCATCCATATCTAAAGCGTAAAAATCTGAATGCAAAACATATTTATTCATGGAGGGCTCTAAATCTTCAAAAACTTAAATTTTCTGTACCATCCATTTGAGCTTCCTTGATATTCTTTTCATCGAACATGTAGATGTTGAGATACATCCATGTTGATGAAGTTATACTTGCTGCTAGGGTTTATGGAAACCATTACCTTTTTCCTTTGAATGCACCCTTCACATTCAAAGTATTGAAGCTTCCTTCTTTGGAGATGGACTATCTAAACTCTCATCTTGATCCGCTATCTCTCCTTCTGAATCATGAATAGCTTCTTCATCACCAGCATTGTCTTCTTCTTCTTCTTTTGCTGATCTTTCCTCTGCATCATTGGTAGCCTTACATTCATCATTCATCCTCTTCTGCATCATCTTCTGTCCCATCTATCATAGAATTTCTGTTCTCAATTCTTCCCAAGACCAATTAGACCTTCTCTCTTTTCTAACATAGAAAACCAAATATTGATGCAGGACCACTAATCTAAAATTTGAACCTCCAAATATTTAATGATGGAAAACATGCTCTCATTAGAATTCATAGATTCAAGCATTCTCTAGTATCAATCACAACATCTCCACAAAAGTGATCATCGCTACTTGATATACATGAGAACTAGAGTTTTAAGAACATAACCTTTTAATTGATATTTGTCCAACCCTTTATGGCCAAATTGTCAGCCTCAAATAAGAAAATACAGAACACCGACCCTAATTATATTTTTTAGAGCTTTCCAAAAATATAAAAAAATCAGAAAAAATCTGAATATTTCAGCCTGTGGAGCAAATTTGTGAAAAACCATAAAAATGCAGTAACTCTATCAAAACAGATCCAACGTTGCTTGAATTTTTTAGGGTTTCTCCGTAAAACATATTCACCACACCACACGAAAACTTCATCTGAAAATTTCTGTCATGATTTAGGAAGATATAGACGAAGTATTAAAATTGGGGGGTTCAACCCTAAAAATGAAATATTGTTCTCAAAACAGCTCCTAATAAATCTGAAATTTTGAGGGTAGATTCCTTGAATGATTTCTCCACTTCACACAAAAAAATACTGAAAAAATCTCAGTTCGATCTCAAGATATAGGTGAATCACTGAAATTAGGGTTTCATCCCACAAATTGCCTAGATCGATGCTCTGATACGACTTGATAATGATCTTTGCATATAATAATTCAGAAATATGAAACATATAAATCAATATCAACACAATGCAAGAGATACTTGTGAGGGCCAAAATGCCCAAATATTCAATATACTCGAAAAAATAGAAGAATACCCTTAAGGTAGGGTAACACCATACAATGCTTCTTAAGGACAGGAGTAACTCCACGATCTTCCAACATGGGAATTCCACTTCAAGGGGGGGCCACATCCGATATACCCTCCTACCCACGTAGAAAGACTCGACATCATACGCGACATGACCTCCCATAATGATACTTATCTCCTTTATATAGGCATACATAACTCTTAATGGATGGGTAACACTTAATCCCAATGTAGGCCAACTCATTACCCAATATATCTAATTCCTATGTGACCCCGTATATTATAAACATATAACTAACTAAGGGGCATGTTTGCCACATGTCGACATCTCCATCAACCCATATACATTATAATATCATAACCCAAAGTACATGACAAAATGAGTCTTATTAGATGATGTTATTGGAAAATTTCCCTATTGCTTTGGACTTGTCTAAGAGAGCAATATAACTCGAAAAAGCTTAGATTCAAATAGTAAACAGTAAAGAAATACTAACAATTCCATCAAAAAATGAAATTTGATCCATGAAATACAAGAAAAAAGCCATTCAATGCAAGCTTAGAAACTTGATGTTGCACTCGATTGATTGCTCTTATATTTGTCATACGTGCAATTGTAATCTACGGAGACTAACCTATACTAGAGATTTGTTCTTGTTTGAAATTAAAGGGGCAATGTGCTGCGATCATCCTTTCAAGAGCGGAGGACTGTGGTGATCATACAATCAGTGAAGGACTGTGGATAGTTGTCAAGGATCAGCAAAAAGAACTTTCTCCTTTGATATGACTCGTGCGGCCAACACTACGCTACGGCAAGCGGGATCGGATAGAAAGGGGGTCAATCCAATTGGGCGGTCTTGGGCCGGGATTCCCTAATCGATTCCCGGCTAGTGTACGATTGATTGACTTGCACTCACTGAGATGGAGGTGGTGGAATCTTGGTCTTGGGTGGGATCTCAATACCTATGAAGTGAAGGACTCCTTGGTGGTCTTGGGTTATTGGACTCAGGGCTGAGGGGCTGATAGCAAGCAACTATGTATACCATCCCGAGAGCTAGTCCCAATAACTGTTCCTGAGAGCTAATCCCGATAGCCAGTCCCGAGAGCGGGACCACCAACCCATATATTCTATAGATATGGGACCTGGGACCACCAACCCCAGGCGAGTGTCAAGGTCATTCATCCATGCAACTAGCTATTGATTCTATGTTGAAACCCACAACACATACAATGAAGAACACAATCCAACTTGTTACAAGCGATAAATACAACTTGCAACTTGTGCATATGTAAAGAAGGAAACTCAAGAGATAACATCTCCATGTTAACATGGTAACCCGGGGCCTTGCAATCGAAGGGTATTTTCAGATTTCCAAAGCTTTTGAGTGCGAAGCTCTTCAGATACCTTGCTTGATTCATAGTTTTAATGAACAAGAGTTTAATTACAAACATGTCTAAAACACACATAACAAGAGAGATATTAGAGTGGCACAAAATCCCACCATAGGGATTTGCCAGATCTAGATTTAGTTTTAGAATTATAATTCTAGGAAAAACTTCAAAAATTGCAGCTGTTTGAAGATTGGCAATTTAAACAATTTGGTTGACGGAGAAGAAGAGTTTGAGTAACATGGAGCCCTGTCCCATCCTAGAGAGGAACGTTATATCTGTCAATCTCAAAGTTCCCTCAGTAAACCTAACCACAGCTTCCATAGAGTTATAGACAGCAGACCAAAAAAGTGGACTGGATTCGATTTGGAAAGAGTGTTGCAGTGCCTTAAAGATGCTCTTTGCCTAACACTTGTCTTTGAACTTCATTTGATTCAGGTGACTCCCAGACATAATGCCTGGGATCTGAATCTAGGTCCGAACCTTGTTTTGTAACTTCTGGGTCAGTCCTGCTACTTTTGATCTCTTGATTCCATGGTCCAAATCAAATGAAAAAGCCAACTCGGGATGGCATTGCAAGGAGGATGCCTCAATTGTTTAGGGATATTTTAATAAAAGGATATACATATATTACTAGATTATCAATTTTTGTGGGATTTTACTTGTGTATTATTTACAAGAGTCCATTAACCTTGTATTTCAATGGTGAGAGAAGACCTAGCAATGAAAATCCTCAAGCATCCAGGTAGTACATTATGGGAAAAGAGTTTCTGGACAGCTTATTTGTCCACACTTCGAAAAGAAACAAGCTGACTTTCAAAAGAGCAGATGACATAGTGTACATTCACTCAAAGTTTCTATTACTACCTGGTAATTATTTCTTATAACACACTGCTTCTCTTAAATAGTACATCATATTGCAATTACCATGTATATTTCTTACAACTCAACCATAATCATTATCCTGAGCTTACAGATCAGGATGATCCTTGGTCAGCGAGTCTTTGAACTTTGAAATTTTGTATCATATCTGGGCACTAGACATGGTTAATATGTAATTAAAGTCATCTAGCCTGTAGTTTGAGATTCTGAATTTTATCTTTTTAACCCTGGATGAATTTTAGCATGAGTCAAATGTGTCAAAAGTTTTTTGAATTCCTCATTTCAAGTTTCAGATTAATTTTTTTAAAAACGATTTCAAATTTGTAGTTTAAGATTAGAGTTTTGATATTGGGTGTATACTTATTACTGGGTGCGATTGGAAATATAAATGAAAGAAAAAGGTGGGAAAATGCCGAAACTGTGGACAATTTGGTAACACCTGTAATGCAATTTAGCCTTAAGCAGATTTAGATGAATAAAAAGAAAAACCCACAATTTTTTTTTAAGGATAATTGCTGAAAGAATGCCAAAGAGATTGTGCAGGCGAAATAGACAAGCTAGTGTATTTGAGGGATGCCTTACCAAGATGCCATGGCTTCTGAAGACTGGCGCTACCATAAATAGCAGAGAAAGATTGTTCAAAACTTGGGTCATGTGTAGAATTCAAACCATCTTCATAAAAATTGTCCCCTGTTGATATGACAAAGGCTATCTGCAACTTCTCTGCTATCATCCCCAGCTGTGCAGCCACTTGAGACTGATTGAATAAGCCTTTTCTACCCCAGTCGCCCACCACTAGGAAATTCAGAGGACTCTCCGAGGCCATAATGCTAGTGGCAGGGAATAGTAAATATGATAATACGCATGCCATTAGAATAGAATGACAGGGAAACTCCATTGCCACAGTCCACCGGAGGAGAAGGCTGGTAAGGAAAGGACCTGGGTTTTTGTTTTGTAGGATTCTCATCACTCTTACTGTACTTTCAAGACATCAACTGAATACAGAACACGTCCTCATATTCCATTGTCATAATAATGTTCGATATTCGACTGTTCAGTGCCCCACTCAAAAGAGAGTTTTTTACGAGTGATTCTTTGGGTGTGGACCATCCGTACTGTTTTTCTGGTTTGGTAAAATATGAGTGTTAGAATTTTTTTTTAATTTGGGCCTCCTTAATTTTTTCACGCTTTTGCGAAGGGGGTTGAATGTTTAAATGGGCGCCCATAATTTTTATGTATTTTTAAATTGAAAATGTTATTTATATTAAGAGAAACGAAAGATTTTGAGGCACCTCTAATGAAATATAGGAGTCTTTAGTACTAGCTTAACTGCGATTACATGAATTTATAAAAAATTACTGGAAGGAAAAATTGAGAGGGAAACTTAAATTTAAATACAAGTGTTACAAAAGTTTCCTAATTTTTTTAAGCAACTATTGACTATTGGAAGAGGCTTAGCAACTTTTTTTTTTTTGGTGTCCGCAAGTGATTAACGGGGCTAGATATCCTCTCCTAAAGTGTAGCTCTTGAGAAATTTTAAGAGTTTTGTTGGGTTTTAACTCCAGCAATACTTTTTAAAACATGGAACCACATTTCCCATATAAATAAGAGGAGTTGGGGAGCACTTTCTAATTTTTTCTTAGTGAGTTAAATTGATGGGGCCTCTTTTTAATTTTTTAATTTTTCGTGGTTGGGTCCCTCTTCTTTTATTTGATGTTATTTTAATAAAGGTGATTTCTTTGAGTTTCTCTTTTTTTATTTGATGTTACTTTAATAAAAGTGGCTTTATTTTGGTGGAATACTTGACACGGCCTTTACTTTTTCTTCTTCATTTACAGGACACAAGTTTAACAAATATAAGCTTCTTCTAGTAAATGATTGACGAGGCTTCTCTTAACATTGTCTTCCTACTCTAAAGGTAGGGGTAGTTTTCTAATGGTGAATGTTTCATACGGCCTCTTTATTTTTTCTTCTTTATTAAAAAAACAAATAAACTAAATAGTATCAAGGTGTACGTCTAGGCTCATCATTTATTTATTATATATGAAGAATATGATCTTAATGGATTATTTATGAGCTACAATTCTCCACTAGTTAGACTTCATCCACTTTAATAGAGGTTGAACATGAATGAATATTTTTCTCTTTTGTTTCCTATTTGTAAGGAATAACTATAGACCCCTTTATATGTTTTTCTTGTCTTTCTTTACTCTTTGTTATGCAAAATTGAATATTGAGTTTTGTGGGGATTAGTACATGATATGAGTAATATGTATAATTCAAAGAGTTATTCTAGAAGAACCCTCTAATCTCAAGAGAATATGAAAAACAATGTGACAAGTGCCCCCTAAGAAGCGGAGATGATTTGTTTTGAAGGAGAGCTCAATAAATCACAACATTTAAATTTTTTGTTTTTTTAGAGTTTGTAATACATTTTTCTATGTTGCATTTTCACTAGCATTTAATTTTTTGTTTTTAAGAAAAAATTCAACCTACATAAAGGTGAATGATTTAGAAAAAAAACCTAAGCTTTCAAACACACTTTATAGTTTCTAATTTTGAGCATCATTATAGAAAACAATGACCATGTCAATACAAATGTATATAGGGGATTTGTCTTTAATTTCCATCTAGATTAGGACATGATACCAAAAAAATAAGCAAACTATTCCTAAAATTCAAACCATCTCTTCGATTGATTTCTTAGTTCCATTTATTTCAGTGTTCCCAATGCAATGAAGACAAATGGATTATGAATAAATGTAAAACATATAGCCTAAATGTGTTTATTTTACGTAACACACATGTACAAAATAGTATTAAAGCAAACTAAATTAAATTCCAAATCCAATAGGGAATTACATAGGGTCTAGAGGCATCTCTTGAATAAATTAGGCTCCCGTGATAATATTTTGAATCAAATTGTGGAAACATCCACTCAACAATGACAATGACCTTGTCCATAAATTTGAAATTATTCAGAGAAAAACTTATAACATTGGGGTGCTCACTACGACTAATAGAAATGCCCTAAAATGAATTTATGATTGGGTTCTCCCAATCCTAATCTTCTAGTTCTTTGCTCTGATTTACATGTTCCAACACATATAACATGCAATATAAGCTTTTTTCTTGTTTCTTTATAATGGTCATGATATTTTAAACTATGGTAAAATTCCAAAATTTTCTCGATCTCTCTAGAATGTCAACAAGTTCTCAATAAAATTCAAAATAATCTCTTGTGAGTCTAAGTGACCCCCTGTGCAAATGACCTACAATGCTTTCGTATTTAAAGACACACGAGTTTACCTTAGGACCATATATTGGCCTCCAAAATGGACATCCAACAAGTAAAAGTGGAGAAGATGCAACCAAGAGGATGTTTATATCTTAACATTTCGCATACCAAAATAGGGTCCCTAAAATGTCGGGGGCATTGTAGATAGACTTGAGATTAATGTTGTGGGCAATCTAAACATATAGCTTGAGAAACCAAAGAGAAGTCCAATATAATGAGAAGAACGTGGAAGTACATAGAAAAATGAAAAACATGCCAATAACATGTGATTTGGACAAATAACTAAAAAATAAACAAACATCCTTAAAATATACAATTTAATGACTAATAAATGTATTTCCACAAGGCCATTTTTAAATGTTTACCTTTTTCCCATGTTGAAGTGTGTGCAAGCATTACATTTCAAAGTAGGGAAAATATATATAAAAAGATGTAGATGTATGGATATCCAAAACAAAAGCCAACCGAACAAGGAGTTCCTTTAAAACTAGTATTGTTTTTTTTCTACACGTGAGTTAGTGTTAAATAATCATAATAAAGGCTAAATTTTGAATTTTTTAAAATAAAATACCATATGATCATAAAGCCGTGTATACCCCAAATGTAAATATAATTGGGGTAAACCATGGAATGAAATCATGAATACATCTTGGGTTACGAGGAATTCAAGTTGAGCACATGAATAGTCATGGACCTCTAATCAGTGTCATCATGAAAAATCATGTTGTATTAAAATATATGAGATATAGTTGAATAACAAGGATGATAAACATATAATATGGTTACCTCCATTGATATTTCAGAAGATCATTTGAACCATAGAAAACATAAAACCCTGAGCAAGATAAAGATATTTCCCTTGCAGAGAATGCTATAACATTTTGTATCATTAATAAATATATAACATCATTAAATATACAAGATAACATGATTACGCATTGTGAAAACTTCTTATTAGATACCACCCAATGACATAAAAAAATCCATATACCAACACAATTTAATCAATATCATGTACAATGTGATAGAACAAGTAGAGTAGAGACATGCGAATAATACCAACAAATTAGGGGTTTTGACTCAACATATATAAAGAGAGTGAAAATATAAACTCACTTTATTCTCACCTTTTACCTTTGAAAAATGATTTGTTGAATAATCACATCATGATCGATCAATAAAATTCCCTGGCCCACTAATTACATCGCATGAGAATTGCTACCATATCAACAAAGGATCCAAGTCATGTGAGTCATTTTGAGTCTATTTATAAAATTTTCAAATATATCCATCTAGAAAATGTGAGTATTTCCGCCTGATATGGGACCCATACATTCCTAACAAGAATTGTATGGTTATATCATGATATGTATGATTCTCAAAGATTTTGTACAATTCTAGTATGGATCCATATAGTCTCAATCATAGTTTGTACAATCTTGACATATCGTGTAATTTTTTAGTTTTGATACTCACAATTGAAAAAAAAGGATATTGCATGTATATGTTATTTGAAAAAACGTTGTATATATTTTTATTTACTATTAAGAAGGGTGACTTACATGTGTGATAGCTTCACCATGACACCATGCTAAAAATAATATAGCCACTAAGGATATACAAGTTTGAGTGGGTGTATTTATATGTGATTGGATTAGGACATATAATGCATCTTTTTACTTCGTGCTTTGACCACACCATGCTTACCACTAAGTGATGGAATGACCAAGCATTCTAGCTACTGACATAGGAGACCATGACCTTAAAGAATGTAACAAGGATATTGTGGCTTCTTATCACAAGGATATAGGGTTTGGTGAAGAACACTAATGAGAATGAGTAATGATTATCTCATAACTACTGCAAGGGAAGAGCTAAGGATCATATTTTGGGAGGAGGGGTATCGATGATGAGCATGTGTATGCAAGTATTTGATTATACTATTGAGATTCTTCACGAAAATTGACACATGGGGTGTATTTTATTCATATGACCTCTATCACATAGCATATGAGATGGAGGAGAGGCATATCATATACTCCTATGTATGTTGCATGATCGCCCATATGTATAGGGAACTTCGTAGATTTTTCTATGAGACACACATTGGAGGGATTTAAAATGGGATGCCATTAAAGTGTTGGGAATATGAGAACCTGGAAATGACTAGGCCTATCACCCTACCCATTAGAGAAGAGGATAAAGAGACCATGCAAAATGAGATGGGTGATGGGAGGACATAAGGTGGTTTGAGGATTTAATGTATTACACTGGAGGAGAGTCATATATTTTGATGCAATCATGGTTCTAGGGGTCCCTATTATGGGACGCCTTAGACTACACAATCCTCATAATACTTAGTGGAATGCTACATGCATAATATGCAAAAAACACACACACACACACACAAATTATGGAACTCTAAAACATTAAAATCTTTAGTCAAATCACAAAATTCAATACATGGAAATATGATATCTATCTCACAAGAAATATGTTTAACACATTTAGATCATATGATCTTTACTTGTTAACCTGCAACCTTTTCAAGTATAACACTATTGTGAATGTAAAGTAAAGGATTGCCAATTTTTTCTTAATAAAATGACTTTTGAAATACGTACAATTGGAAAACACATTGGGTTGAGGAAGATTTACCTCAAAATAAAGCCAAAAGAATGCATGGGACACTTTTACCTCAAACTTGGTGATACATGGAACCATGGGCTCAAGTGAAACAAAATTCTCTTGGTGATATTCTTCATTACTTTTTGTCTCATCAAGTGTTGTGAATTTTAATTTATCCATCTCCCTATCAACAGTATAGAGTATCTCCATATACTCTCTCCACTATTGTAATTTTTGACATTAAGACCCCCCTCTTCATCTTGTTTAGCTCCACACTCTTTAGCTAGAACTATGAAATCTACCATCTCTTCTATCTTGGTCTTAATTTATGTCAACACAAAAAATTAGGTAGTTTTATGTCAATAATCGTAAAAACTTGAAAAAGTGACACAAAAAATGTTGAAAATCATAAAAATCTACTAGTATAAAAATTAAATTCTATAATCTATGCATATCTATTCATTTTTCACATTACAAGACTCAAAGCGAGCATTTCAAAGGAATGTGTGTGAGTGACTATTCTTGAGATGTCTAACTAACAATGTCAATGTCAATATTATGGATGTCAATTATCCATAAATACAATAGATTTAGCTAATTTGAAACTGATTCAATACATCATCAAATAGGTTGGTAAATATAGATTTGAGTTATACCTCAAGATTGTAACTAGAGCTCACATAGAGGAGGTACACGATAATACTACATGGAGCCAAGTTTCTAGTATTTGTGGGTTACTTGGCTTACGTGTTAAGGGTAATGTGTAAGGCCTCGGTTGATGTTAAGCATTATATCTTGATACTTTGGTAATTATAAGGTGCAACATAGGAGATTTCAAATAGATAGAGTTGATTGCTTGTATGGAAAGTAATACAACTCACATGTTACCTAAAATTTGGCACACATAGTAAATGAATAATTTGGCTACGCTTATAACTTGAAGTAAGATTTTTATTAGATGATGAAAGTAATATGATGATTAATTATAAGACTTATCTCATGAAAAAAGTGAATTCTTATGCCTATTTCTTGAAATGAGCATGTTTGATGGATTGGACTTATGCTTATATTCACTTATTTAATATTCCTTGTATGGATAAAATATAATAATGAATAACAAGACTCACAAAAGTAACTCATGAATCATACATACCAGCTCCATATGCCTCCCAAATCTCCTTATGCATCATAATAGAAAAAGAATCATAGTGCCAAAACAAATCTGGGTCATTCACCATAGAGCCCCGTCACCTTATTTCTCCATGTTGGGTAACTCATCATAGAGCCCCATCTCCTTATTTATCCATGATGGGTCACTCACTATAGAGCCTCATCTCCTTTTTTTTCCATATTGGGTCACTCACCAAAGAGTCCCGTCACCTTATTTCTCTATTTAATGAGGCCGAGTCATCCTATGGCCATAGGTACATAGAGCCCTGCCACCTCCACCCAAGTAGCATAGTAACCTCTAGCTCAATACTATACAACCCCATGACCCCCTTGGGGCGTACCCCCATACAACGAAGCGGGTCCATAGATCCAACCACTCCATGATGAATCCCATGACCATATTCCAACACATAATGACATTAGAATCAACACATCAATTAGATTGAATGCCAAGTGGAAAAAAATTATCAAGACTTGGGCCAGGCTAGAAAAATTTTAGACTCCAAAAGTAAGTTTCAAACTAATTAAAATAAATGGCTACAAGTTTTGACATTCTATAAGCACTTTGCGACATGGCTTCTCCAAACTCTATATGGGTATGTTCCTTACTTCTTTTACACTACTTAAATTTCATTCAAATAACATGAGGGGGGAAAATGTATACACAAAATCACACACATATTCTATGTCGTCCTAGTATGTTGTTTATATGCATGGATCTTAAGTAAGAAAAATATTCACTGGTGACATAATGCTTTGTCCATCCACTTATTTTGATTGTTTCTATTATCTCACTCTCACATTTGTCATTTTTATACCCAGTTTTGGTCAAGTCGTAGGGATCCCTGTCTGTCAATCTTTTAACATATGTCGTCATTTATCCCAAGGCACCAACACCCATTCTAGAAACTAGTGCCCAGGCGCTCCTGTCCATTTTGGTTCCCCTATCCTCTTTGTTCTTTTTACATTTTTTGACTTTTTGTGGTCAACATTTCTAGTTTTCTTATCCATATCCCGAGCTCATAGTCAACCTTTTGGGTCACTAGTGTCGAAATTCAAACAAGAGATCCATATATATACACAACATACACTCTATTATTTTGGTTGACAATTCTAAGGGGAAATCTCATCTACATATTATCACTACCATCAACGGGACTACATTTTTGGGTTGCATACACTGCATAGGAAGGGGAAGTGCTCAATTCCATATCACACATTTGCATCTTATCTAGTTTTAAGCCCACTATCTTGGCATCATTAGCGTGAGGGCAACCCAAGGACACTATTACACACACAAACACAAAGAACTACATGGAATATGGAATGTAGTGTAACGCTCAGACATAAGTTCACTCATCGGGAGACCGTCGGGGTCAGTCTAATTTCCCATATTGCATTTTCATTCTAATTTGATGTGTTTTATGAGCTTGTGTAGGTAGTTAGGGTTTGTTTTGCAGAATACAGGTACCCTTGGTGATCTAAGTGTAAATATCAGGTGATTAAAAAAAAGTGACAATGAAACCCCAACGACATATAAGAAAGAAAATTCTAACCATCTGTGTAGTCACCAGTGCCCATGCGCCCCTGTCAAGTACCAGACAACCATGTCTGACATCATTCTCAAAATACAAATTTTACATAGAGCAGTTGCGACATAGTTCCAGTCCTGTTCAACACTTTACACTGCCCAGATTAATTCCAGATTGCTCAGGATTCAACCAAGTCATCTATCCCTCCTATTTACTTATAGTTTTGCATTACTTGAGTGCTTACCAAATGTATATCTATTGTATTTTATCATATATTTTACTTTGTAATTAGATTTAATTCTATTTTTATTAAATCAAATTCCAACGAGTCACTTAAAATCATATATCTATTCACCCAGATCACTCGCCAACATTCCTAATGGAAGCAACATCACAATGCCAAATTTTTGTTTCCCACAATGCACAAGGTTAGGGATGACCATATATAGGCAACACAATTTCAAAATGTGTTATCTTGTTGAATGGATTGTGGTCCATTGGTGTGTATGATGGTGTAAAAGGTGTTTTGTAGCCATTCACCATGGTTTTACTTTTAAGAGATGTCAATAACTAAGACATGAGGCCGAGATTGTGCCACAGATGAATTTGGCAGCATGTAAACCCTTTAGTTCTTGACAACTAAACCTAAGAATTTTGTGTGGCTAATTCTTGCAATTTCAGATTTAATAAAAAAATGTATTTCCAAACCCAAGATCCTTGCAAGATACTTTGGTAATTACAATATGAATTACCAATGAGAAGAGTCAGATAAAGGACAAATTCCACCCATAATAGATATGGGTGAAAATACTAGTCATTGGTCTCATAAGAAACAATCTTAGAGTAAAACCCCTCCTTTCACGTTCTCAAATTTGTAAAAGATTCTTTTTTCTTATAAAAGATTGTTTTTATTTATTGGTTGAAATTTTAAATTTTACTTATTTTAATATTTTACATGTTACATTGTCTATTTTTAAATACTTTCATATTGGAAAACATTAAAATTTGATCATTTTATTGATTAACATTGGGTTAGAAGTGAGTTTTGTTGATCGGAAATTTTAAAATTTTGCTTTGAAATCATCAATCTTATCATTAAAAAATTCAATTTTGTAAATGATAATAAACATTTGATAAATACTCATTAAATGTAAAATTTGGCTTGGAATGTGGCACCTGTTTTACATATACATTGATGATTTTTATCCAATACGTACCACATGCTTATATGATGTTTTCCTCTTGAAAATAACATTGACCATATGGTAGAAAAATTACATTTTTCCATTATTTTAGACAAAATATACCTTTCTAGTTATTGTAATTTCATTCTAAGTTGTGTTCATCATTCGTTAGTCACTTCATACAATCAACAAATCTTCACTCAAAACCTCCACAAACCAACATGCTTTAGATCATGGTAAATGTTGCAAAACCCTCTTGATTTTAAAAAATATTATATTGAACAAAATTTTATTGGTAAAATTAGTAATCGACGCTTTCCCTTTTTCTATTTTTTGTTCATCGTTAGACCCATATAAATAACATAGCAAAGATATGTAAGATTTTCTATTTTCTATTTTTTGTCTTTTCTAGTGTTTTTCTATTTTGTTGGTTCGCTAGATGAAAATAACAATACAACAAATATGTCTTTTTTTTTCAATAGTCCAACTATAAAAAACACAACAAAATTATCTTTTTGTGTTCGCCAATAATCAATTATCGAAAACACAACATAACAAGGAAAAAATATTTTTCTCCTATTAAAAATAACAAAGAATAATAATTTTATCCAACTTTTAAAGAATTTTAAGAGAAAAATATGCACCTAAATTTCCCAAAAATATATTCCTTTGTTAGATCTTGGAATCTAGCTTCCAAAAATATTTTTTCTAGCTTTTTTAGAATCGCACACAAAATGTGCGCGGAACAAGTGTGGGACATGATGAGGGAAGAAATGCGTAACACGAGACATCAAATTAGAAATCAATTTTCGCTATAACTAAGTAAACCATTACCAAGATATAGAATATTTTATATTTTAATGAAACTTAGGTAACTTTCCTGGAGGTCATTGATCCATGTTTTGTTCGAACAAGAATTTTAAAACGTCTATGGAAATTGTCAGGTACATATACTAAACTGAAAAGATGGTGTTGACATGGCCCAATTTCATCTTTGTGGAATTTCTATCCTTGCAAGGGTTTCGAATGGCCATTTCAACACGACGGGTTTATGCAAAATTGTTCAAAACTATAGCGAGACACTAAATATAATGACAAAAGATGGCAATTTTAGTACCGACGAGGAGAATCCTAGCCGTGTAATTTCAATGTTATTAAAATCATGTATTTTCCCAGCTCTATTTTTTAAACAAAAATAATCTTCCCTTATTCAGAATACCTAGCACCTACTCCTATGGGGACTCAAACTTGAGACCACTTGCAATACAGTCGATTTGAATACTTGGAGCAGGCATGATAGAGTGTAACTTAGTGATATAACAAGCTAGGTCGATTTGCAAGTAGATCAATTGATCTACAAGGACTTATATAAGGATAGAGATTGGTAAGAATTTATCTCACCAACACAGTACAACTCACCATCTTGCCTATGCAAAGAGTCCCAACAATAATGTAACTCATATGTATACTGTAACTTGCATAGGAAGCTCTGCATGAGATCGAGTACCCTATGGGTCCCTTTTTATTCAAAAAGATCGAATAAAAGCAATATAACTAAATGCTCCTACTTGCAGGAGAAAAAAAAAATATTTTCCAAAAAAATTCTACAATTTGGTGCAAGGAATTGGGGGTAGACGTTGATTGAGAGTGAGGGTGCTTCAGAGCTCCTCCTCTTAGTTCCCTCTTGTTACAAGCTTCCATGAACCTCCCTAAATTTCCCTAAATAAACACCAGGTTAAATGTGGGCATCATGCTATGATACCAAATGATAAATTCATAAAAACACATAAGATATTTTCATAAGCTTCACAACAAATCCAAACATTACATTAACATAAAACATATTATACTATTTATATATATTGGACAACAAAATTACAAGTTGCTTACAACACTAAAACAACATTACAACCAATGTAATAAAGTGTAATAAATAAACTAAAATAGAATGAAAATTCCAAGTACAATTCCCTAACCGAACACAATAAGATGATTCACTAGATGAGTCAACAACCTAGTGTAACTAGAACACTACTACTATGCCACCTACTAAGCAAATTATTCACATGATCATTATTGATATTAATGATGAATTAAACTATACTAAAATAAATAATTAAAACTAAACTAGCATTTGCATCAAAAAGAGGTGCAATGTTATGTTAACGGTAAAAATTCAAGGATTTGTAGAGGTATTGAAGCAAGTTTAAGATGCACTGAAGATGTATGTTTGCCTTGAGTTGTAAGACATGTAAGGTTTGTAGGTTCGTCGAAGTAATTCCAAGATGCATTGAAGAGGCATATTCAATGTGAGTACCAAGGCAACAAACATATGTATCCCTCAACCAATTGACCATTATGTTAGTGAGAGGGCCACCTCCAGTGTGACATTACCCCTACTGCATACATATCGTAATATATTATTATGGGCAAGGCCAACCAACCTAAGTGAGATTGTTTTTTTTATTGAATGATGAGTGTTAGAGTTGTAGAAGAAACTCCAAGATGCCTGGAGCCCGCAACACCATCCATGGCTATCATCACTGCCCCCGACGACATTGGCACCTTTTCTTGAATTGAAGACGAAGGAGCGAGGATCGGTGGCCTAGATTTATTCCAAACTTGTTGGAACAGTAATGTGCCATTACTTCTGGTGTCAAATAGAAAACCCACTAAAACAATTATGTATCACATGCACATAGTTTTAAACTTGCGACGTCCCAACGACAAGGAACCAAATTATGGAGACAACATCATTAATAATGTAGGCCAACTTAAAAAGGAAAACATACAATTGATAAAACTGCTCAAAATAAAAATATTTAGTATTAATTTTTTTAAATGCGTAAAAAAAAGAAAGACAGTCCATACCATGTTTTTAAAAATAGTATCACTTTAACTATTCCATGGTAGACAAAAGGACATATTGCTGCCACTTTATTGAAATTAGTAACATAAAACTAGATTGAATGACAAACCACATTTCTTTCTTATAATAATCATTATTTAAGCCCATGTTATTACTTACATAATCATTATTTAATGCCCGTGTTATTACTCAAATAATCATTATTTAGGGAAATATATTTTAAAAGACAACAAAAGGCCAAATTGACAAATATTTACGCTGTAAGGCGTTACTATGTGAAGTAGGACCTGTTGCTTCTGACAAAAGTCAGAAATCCAACAGACCACATTCCTTCCTCCAGAGACGTTGAAATCTAACGGCTAGTATTGTGTTTAATTTAATACCAATATTTCATCAACACGTCATCATCGTCACTCTGGTACCGGGTCGCCAAGGGGCAAATGCGCAGGGGAGACCGCATTTGACAGATCACTTTCAAATGCAACAGCGCCGTCTAGAAGGCCCCCACAGCCGGGCCCTAGTCCAACTGCATTCTCAGATAACGCATCTCCATTCCCCACGTCGTTGGGCTGTAAAAAAAATTACCGTTATTAAATTCATGGAAAGCTTATGTTAAGGAAGTAGGTGAATATTTCTGTCTGTTCTGTGTCCGCCATATCTTACAGCCTTCGTGATGAAACCCGAGGGAAATTTCATTGATCATGCATTAATATGTGCAAGTCTTTTAGTACCGCATTATGATCTTAATAGCAACTAGCCTATATCTGTCTGTGAAAAATAAATCAAGAGCTCAAGATTGAGATCCACTGTTGCGAAAATTGCTAGGAGATGCCTGGTATTAAACTCCTACAAACATAGCAAGAAACAACATATATTATTTATGTTTCAACTGTTAGATAGTGTTTGTGTTAAAAACATTGTTTCAGGTATCGGAAGAACAACAACAAACCATTAAAATTGACTATATTTTTTAACTTGTTAATTCTGGCATGATTTAAAGTTAGAGAAAGATTTATCTGCAGCGGCTATGTTCAAGCAACATATCTCTAAAAACTGCAAATGGCCCGACTTTGTGTAAGTTGACTTCACAATGGTCTCCCACTTGGGATCAGTAGTGAGGGATAGCTTTGAGCCTTGCTGCTGATTTTTGAGATGACTTCCATATGGTAAATATTGTGATGATGGTGAATTTGGAGAGGAAGTCCACGGCATGGCACGCTAAAGCTATGACTCAGAAGGAGAACTAGGTAGTGGAGGTTGCTGTGGGGGTGCCAAACCAGTAATAGAAACACAACTTTCAGGTTTTACATTTACACGAACCAGAGATCTGTTTTCATCTAACACTTCCTTGCACTTGGTGGAAATGCCCAAAGGCCAACCTTCCTTCACCGGAATATCATGGATATTTTTGGTTCCTACCAACACAATTATTTTTTGTTCTATCCATTCAGAGTCGTTACTTAAACAAATAGTTTGATCTGAACAATATGAATGATCATCTACCATGTTTGGAGGCTGCTCAGATTCAAGTCGTTTCATCAGCCCATTATGGTTTAAATGGTCAAGCATCACCTCTGACAGTCTTGTTTTGTGTACAGAATCGTCGTATATAGTTTTCTCAATGGCTGGACTGACAAAACCAGGCCTCACGGTATTCCCCAAAAGAGTGGACTCTTCCAAAACCACAGATCTTCTTATGCTCCAATATCATTAAGATAATTGCAGGACTTCCTCCTGGCTTCAACATAAGGTGCATTAACTTCCTTATCCACTTTAGGGAAACCTACAAACCAATGCCTTCATTAAATGGAGACATGAATGGTTCATTCATATAAGGAGATATTCCACATGATGTCGGTATTCCAAATTTGTTCAAGGTTTGTAAATCACTTCCACATGATATTCTGCTCATTAAACAAATTTCAGTGGAACCCAACCATTTCTGTGTCCATGGCTTTTTACCCTTTTTTGGTACACATTATTTTTTGACTAGGAAAATAAATCTGATACGCCGACCGATCTGTTTTACACTTTGGTGGACATTGTTTTTTGACTAAGAAAATAAATCTGAAACTTTTGTGCTCTCATGCAGTAATATGGTTTAATGTGAGTGTTTTTTTAATATTAATGTCAATTTTCTCAACAACAAATATACGAAAATCCACAAAATAAGTGACATACCAACATTATAAAGGAATAAAGTTTTTGCGCCTTGTCTATGATCCTATATTTTATATACATATATATATCAAAGTGTTCCAAATTGTAACATCTATAAAGATCCCATTCCTATTACTTTTTGATGAGTGTCCATACCCATTTTTGAATCTCCCATCCTTTTTAACAACCCCATTTTATGAGTTTGTTGGCAAAGGTTTATTATAAAGTTTGAGCATTTATTTAACATTTATAGAGTTGTTTCATGACATTTTACATGCATATGAAACAAGGCACCTACAACTACAACATCTGACAAAGAACACTTCCTAATATGCCTCAATGGATGTCCATATCCCATTGTAAAGCTATTTTTTTCCATGGAATGTTAGTGTGTTTGGAAAAGGCGAGCTTATGGGTTGAATATATGTTCATTGCATTACGAAATAGATTAAATGGATTTTGCTAAACATTTATGAAAACATTAATTTACATGACCGCAACAAGCTCACCTATGACCTTCAATAGTGATGGGTTGTCTTGGAGACAAGGAGGACGGTTGTAGTAATTTCAATCGACCATTCCTTGCATTCTGAGATTCTTTTTGAATTTTTTTAAAAAAGGCATGCGGTTGTAGGAAAGAAGATTTTCCTATTGGTTCCTCGCAAAGTTCTCCCCATCCCTGTGCTTCTCCCTCAAATCTCTACTTCATCTCCCCTCTTCCTCTCCTGCTATTTCACTCCTTTCAGATTTACTTCTTCAATACATCCCCTTCGGCGTTTCCATCGCACATTTCACATGCGATTGCTAGTATTAAATTTTGTGGTCTTTGTAGTTGTGCCGGGATATGTGGCATCATTTTTTCTCAATGCTTCCAATTTTGGCTTTTCTAATGTCTACAAAGTTTAGAAGAATTATTTTGAAATTTCCCTTTTGGGTTTTCATGGATTCTTATGCATCACGGATTTTAGATTTATCATTATTTATTTCGATGTTTTAATTGTATTCATTTTAAAATAGTTCTACGTATTAATCTCGAATTTCATACATATTATTCATTTTAAAAATTCTATTATTTTATCTAGAAGTTTTTTTATTAATATTATAAGAATTTTTGTTTTTTCTTACAAACTTTTAATTTAATTATATCTATAGGAATCACTATTTATAATAGTGAAGGGAGTGTGAGTATTGAGTATATTATTGTGAGATGTTAATGAAATGGTTGACATTAAATTTGACATATATTTAATTATTATAAAGTATATTATTTTTTCTTCAAAAAATGAAAATATTTTAGATATATGATGGCCTTTTTAGCCTCTTTTCTTTGTGCAAAAATATTTATTTTGAGTACAACACAACATTGCAGCTAAATTTAGATTGAGATTGTCTATCATTAGTCCGTGAATAATTATTTACGAAGAAGATGATGGAGTCATTAATCAATGTGGAACCCTCTCATGAACAAAACTAGGTAACAAATCTCATATAAGTTCCTCAAATTGATAATTATCTGTTTTGATAAAGATAATGAGAGACATAAAAGAGGTGGGTTAGTTTCTCATTTATAATATGGAATGTGTCCTTCATCACAATTGAGAAAGGAGCTTTCCAAGTTGTACTCAATAAAGTTAAATATTTAATTTTATGGGAATTTCAATTTTGGAGAATAAAATTAAATGACCGAATTCATCTTTTAAATTTATTTATGTCATTTCTATACACACATGGTCCTAGATTAGTTAGTTTGTAGATGTGCGAGTGAGAGTGTCATGCTCTCCACCTATAAACTAAACATATGTAGATGTGTAATCTTTTAGTTCTCATGTATAAAAAAATAAGATCCCTACTAACACGAATTAGGAATAAATGGATTACACTCAAATATATAGTACAAACAATTTAATTATTTCCACTAAACATAATAAAATGTGCAATCCTAAATTCAAAAGTACATTATTTATATAGGATTTAGAAGTGTAACTTGAGTACTGTGCGATGTGGTGATAGTCATCTAAATGTGAATGCAGATATATGTGCTTACAAGTAAGCATGACCTTTCCTAGAGAGCTGAAAGTGATCAAAGAGAAATGTACGAAGCATTATGCGCACTTTTGACGAGGAACATTTTACACACTTTAGACATATACAAAGTGTCAATGCTTTAGATAGATGATAAAATGCTTGAAATTGAATTGAAGAGAATGCTCACTTCGTCTGGGTCTTCAATTCCTTAACTCCGATCTTTGTGTTGTGATCCTTATAACTTACAAAATGAGTTTTCTTTTCTTCACCCCTATATTAGCAACAATATCTTCAACTTAAGGAAAACAATAAATGTTTAGAAACATGTGTTGAAGGTTAACTGAGTTTTTAAGCACCGTCAAATTATCAAGCCACATAACAATAAACAAAGACTGAAAATAATAAATTGCATGATAAAAAATAATTTCGCCGATATACAAAACCCTTCGTCGTGCCCCAAAAATGTTGCACAATAAATATTAGCTTCACATAATGATAAATGATTAATGATTATTTTATTTATAACTTGGATGAATATAAGTGCTCAATAATAATTTATAACTATTAAATATATTTCTTAGTATCAAATGAATTATAATAATTATGTGTTTATAAATAATTAAATTAAAATTAATATATTTGAATTCCTATGGAGCAACCCTTTGGAAGGGATTTTAGTCTTCCATT
Source organism: Taxus chinensis (assembly GCA_019776745.2). Classification (NCBI taxonomy): domain Eukaryota; kingdom Viridiplantae; phylum Streptophyta; class Pinopsida; order Cupressales; family Taxaceae; genus Taxus; species Taxus chinensis. The sequence continues at coordinate 151,884,127 of CM034150.1, read as the reverse complement.
ACATTGCAAACAATATTTCAGCAACAAGGAACAACCAATGCACAGGTTTCATCCCGGAATTTACTGCTACACAATGGAGATTCAACCCCTCTAATTAAGGATTGGGAACTCTTAATGTCTCGCACAGACACACACCTAACTCAGCAAGAGCTCAACATTTTTTAGGACGTGCCACATTTGTTTACAAAAAATGATCTGGTGGATTCCCCCAACCTTTAGATGTTGAAGGCATTGAACGTTTTGACTGCCCAATCCATTGTTGAAAGTAAAAAATGGACTGGACCAGGAAATCCTGATGATGATTAGTTAGAACACAAAGTTTTGTTATGCAAACAACAAAAAATCATTCTTATTGCAAATCTATGGGTTGACACGGGCCTCGTGAATGGTTCTACAGGAACAATCACCGACATTTTCTACGACGCATCAATGCAACCACCAACATTAGCTTTATTTGTTGTTATCAAATTTGATCGATACAACGACCCATGTTGGGATCCCTCTAGCCCGTTACATATTCCCATACCCCCTATTTTGAGAGAGAATTGAGGACAATTGCTGATTAAATGGCTAGGGGATTAACTATCCATAAGTCGTAGGGACTTACTTTGCACAGAGCAACCATCGACATTGGAACCACTGAAAGGCAGGGTCTGACATTCACAACTTTCTCCAGAGTTCCCTCGCTTAAAAATTTGTGCATTTCACCTCCTTTTTAATTCAAAGGGTACTCAAAAATGGCGCACGTAACAACACTTGGAGCCAAAAGAAAGGAGGAGTCAAGACTACTATCACTCAACCCATCGTAAATACTAACCTCTACTTTGATAGCACCTCCATTTCTACTTTACTCAAGAATTATTGTATTCCAAAGTGGTAGTGCTTCAAGGGGTATCAAATGTATTCATGTTTAGTGAAAAACAAATTGCCCACAAAAGGCTATCATTCATGATATAAAATTTGCAAATGTAGAAAGGTCTTCATGTATACATGTTTACTTCAGATGTCATGAGATAATATTTGCAACTGTATATGTATCAATTTGTAACAAATTTAAATGTACACATTGAACGAATCAATGTAATGTTTCATCTATATTCCTACACTACCAACTTATCAATCCCACCCCTTATTGACTGTAAAAAAAAAAAAATCAACAAAAGACCAACCAAACAACTGATGCAACACTAACACAATATCCCCAAAATAATTACAAACAACATCAACTACAAAAGCAATTAACTATCCAAAACCGTATCTAATTTATTCATGTTTAGTGCGAAAAAAAAAATGCCAACAAAAGACTACCACTCATGATATAAAATTTGCATATGTATGGAAGCCTTCATGTAATATGTTTAGTTCAAATAAAATAGTCAGCAAAATGCTACCACTCATGATATGAGATTTGCAAATATATATGTACAAATTTATAACAAGTTTGAAATATAGAGATGGAATCTTTAAATGAAGTGGTTCATATATATATCTACACTTACAAAATCAATCACACCCATTATCAACATCAACTACAAAAGTAATAACTTTCCCTTTAAAACAAATAGCATATACCGTTCGGCATTCACATTGCATTGTAAACATGCGATTGCTAGTATAAATTAGTAAAATCATTGTATTGTTCGAAATAAGCACCAAAATATTGGTACAAAAAATCACTGACCACATCTTAAGCATGATTTTTAAGGATTTTGAATTTGAATATGCAACTCTTTTTGTAAGGATAGTTAAGAAAATAGTTTTATATGTAGATTATCTTCTCATAACAAAAAAACAATGAAAGATGATCAAAACAAAACTGATGAAATAATTTTGAAATGATAGATTTGTGTATTGTAAAGATTATATGCTACAATTTGAGCAAACATAAATATGATATGAGCAAACATAAATGCGTGTCTAACACTAAATCTATAATCTTTACAATTGCAAACATATAATCTATACAATTTTTTTTGGGTTTGCTCATATATATTTTTCTAATTTATGATTTCTGCCATGAAAACGTAAGTACACTAAGTCACCAAACTGAGGTGCTTGACGACGCACTTCAACTAGATTAAAACTATATATCACCAATCAGTAATTAATTTAAGGACAAAAAACCAAAACTATTTATTAATTTAGTGTGAACAATCTGAAGCTCTAATATTTAATACTAAGATGTTATATCATTAGGTGCATCTGAAGATCCAAAGTCCTCAACAAAACAACATAAAAGAGATCACTCTTGTATGAGAGAAACTTTCTTGAGCCTCTCATGATTGACAATTTCTGTGACTTCATCCCAAAGGCATTCCTCATCATAAATTACAACACTGCTCACAAACATGTCTTCAACCATACCAATTCCCTGCATAGCAACCTTCTCAGCAGCTCTGTTGCGCTCCCCAACTATGTGCTTGAAAGATATATCAGGGAAAATATCAGCAATACCCAAAACTTCCTGAAAAAAATCCCTGCGTTGCCAATCGGGCATTGTTCCATTTAGCATAGCATCAATAACAATTTCTGAATCCCCTTCGACTTCAATATTTTTGAGACATATTTCTTTGGCAATTTTCAATCCTTGAAGAATGGCATCTAACTCTACTCTATTATCTGTGCTCTTCAGCAGATCAGTTGTGTAAGCGAAGAGTGTTTTACCAGTTTCATCTCTGCATATGCCGCCAGCACCTGAAGAGCCACGGTTACCTGTGGAAGCTCCGCCAAAGTTTATCTTCACATTCCCTTTTACGGGTGGAATCCAGTTCATGCTTTGCCTCTGTATCTTCATTAGGAATTTTCACAGACTAATAGAAATATTAATCAGAACGAAATTCAGAGGAGAATTATTTAAAAGAAATTTCCGAACCCTCAAAAATATGCAAATCAGTTGGTGCATGCAAAAATATGTTAAGGTTTTCAATTCCATGGCATTGACCTTTTAAAATAAAATAAAACAGATCTATTTCCATTACATTGGCTATTTATAAATATATACTAATAAAAATATATTAATATCTAAGTATAGAGGAGACATTAAACGGCTGAATACATAAACTTTCATCTAATTTTAATCTTTTCCCCTCCTCGTGAAGACGTTTTGTATTTTTTGACGTATTAAAAATTGAGAGAATCCTCAATTTTGCTTAAATATTTTGTTCTCTCCGGCTATGGGCTTAAATAATTAAGAATATTTTTAATATTTATCTATAAAAGCCAAATATTTTACAACTACCCAATATAAAATTAAAAATATCTATTTTCATTGCATTGGTTATTTATAAAAGCCAAATATTTTACAACTACCCAATATAATTAATGTTAATTCTAGAATGAGATAACAATACATAATGAAGATATTATTAGAAAACATTTAGTTTTGATAGTTCAAAGGCATTAATAGAACTACATGTATTTATTTATTTTTTCAATGTTGGGTGGGTAAAGGGGTATCCACACCGTAAGGTAACGGGCATCCACGTCGTCAAAACCACCCAAGGCAATATCCTAGCCTCAATCATTTGACTTTATGTCAAATGTCTTCCCTCATAGATTCATTGAAAGCCATACATCAAGACCAATAGATCAAAGACCCTTTGACATCTATTTATTTTAAGTCCAAAATTTATTTGACTCTTATTTAGAAGTTATTCTTTATGGTTTGATAGCTCAATTTTAAAAATGTAAGGTCTTTGATCATATAGTAAATATTAGGAAAATACTTTTTTCAAACCATACAATTAAATTAATATTATATCATCAAAAAATATTAAATTTATGAAAAAAACATCAAGATAATTTATCAATATAATATGTAAAAAAATTAAAATTAAAAAATTAAAATTGATCTCTACCATCATTTTTAATATAAATATATTTAAAATATTTAAAAAAATATTAACACAAGTAGAAAAACACTACAGCAAGGGTGTTGATGTTGCTACCCAATAATTTCCCTCCTTTGTTTTTTGGTTATAAAAAGGCTTTGTAATCTAGATCAACCTTGCAAGTAATGAAGAGAATGGTGGTATTTGGAGGGAAAATAGCTTGATACCTACATGCAAAGAAGTAGGTGGTATTAAGAATGCTAAAGGAGTATTCATGCACGTAATCAAGATCATTGGATTAATTATGAGGCAAAACAACACTAGGGGAAAAAGGAAGAGCATGGTGTCAGTGTTGCATTTGTACCAAAAGAAGGTGTAGTGTTATGTCGAAAATAAAATATGAGGAGTTGTAGAGTTTTTGAAGCAATTTTAAGATGTACATAAGAGGTATGTATGATTTAGGTAGTAACGTATATAAGGTTTGCGGATTCCTCGTAGTAATTCCGAGATGTATTGAAGAGCCATGTTTGATCTGGGCGGCTATGTAATAATCATATGTATCCTACAACCAATCGATTATTATGTTATTGAGAGGGCCACCTCCAATGTGACTTGGCTTCTATTGACATAAAGATTATGGTATATTTGATTTATGGTATATTTGTGTTTATATGTACCACAAACCAAACCAAACCAAACCAACCGACAAATATGAGATTATTTTTCTAAACATAAATATTATGGTATATTGGAATTTATATGTTATGGTGAACCAAGCCAACTAAACAATTCAAAATTATTTTTTGATCATTCAAGAATGATTTTGATATTCATAGAAGCAATTTTAAAAATGCAAAAGAATGGTATCAATCCCTTAGTCATATATATTATATTTTGACTCCATTTGCATGAATCAGAGTACAAAGAGTAATATTAAAATGCAATAAATACGAAATGTTTTAAAGCTTATTTCATAAGAAATAAACCCGATCATCTATGGGTGTGTAATCATATTTGAATTCTTTTGAATTGATATGAAGCATCACATAACTAGGTTGTTTGAAGAGTATGAAAGAGAAAGTACATAGCTAGGTAGAGGAGGATGGTTAGCAGGTTGGAGGTTAAGGAATCAATGGTGCACTTGAAAAGAAGAATACATTAGTAATTATGGATTGAGAAGTACCTAACATAGTGGAAGGGAACACCATAGCCATTGCAGATGGTCACAAGAGTGGCTCTACCACTCAACCTATGTTTGCGAGCACTAGGATCACAACATTCTAACCTTGATAGTCTAATGTAGGAGCATCCAAAGAATGTCGGTAATCTTGCATTGCTAAAAATAAAAGCATGCATTTGTTTGAATTCAAACAAACTCCATCATCTCGGCCTACCTTGGTTGTGACTTTACTCATGGGTTTGGAGAATACTTTATAGCATTTAATGTTAGTAACCTCATGATCTTGTAATGATTCAAGGCATTCAAATAGCCATGACCTTGAGAACTTTGTGTAGACATTTTGTCTGATGCTTGGCACAATAAATTCGTGGTTAGAAAGATGTGGAAAGATTCAAAGTCCTATGAAAGCACATTCCAAATTGGATTTTGATGTGATTTTTTAAGCATCTTGAAAAATAGAAATACAAATAATCTTCCTCATGTTCATTTTGGTATTTTTTTTCAAACCATTTTTAGAGGTGAGTGCATGTTTGGGAAAGGAAATAGGGTCTCAAATAAATAAGGAGCATAATTCATAATGCTTCCAAGGAATGTTTTAAAACATGTTCATAGTATACAAACCCAAATTTGCTTAGTAGATGAAAATAAAAGTATTTTATAGTCCACAATGTAGGGCAACATGTTTGGGTTTACAAGTGGCATATAGTACAAAGGACTATATCACACTCCCAATATGTAGGAGGTACCTAATTATACTTCAAGTACAAGGCATACATACCCTACCCTTGAGGGAGGAATAAAACACATTTTTTCTTTGTGTAAAATCATTTTTAAGTGTACAAGGTTATTTGTGGGAGAAAAACACCTTGGAAAAGATGATGCACATCCCAAAAGGAAGGGGGTGCCTAGAGAACTATAGGGGAAGGGAAATGAAACTGGGGAAGATTGAAGACAGGAAGAGCTATCAATCACAACAAACAAAAGAAGAACTTTTTTTCCTAGCCAAGAAGAACTTTTTAGAATTGTTGGAATCATGAAACACTAGGGTGGTTATAAGAAGCAATTGAGAGTTTGTAGGAAATTTCAAAAGACAAATATTATCATTTAGATCATGAAATTAATGAACAAATAAGAAAAATGAGAAAATTACCCATAAGTTTTTATTCAAAAAATCACTTTTGGGAGTAAGACATGCAAGTTAGAAGTGGTGGCAGTGTTGTAAAGAAAACCAAGGATATAGTTAAGTTGATAAGGTCATGAGGATTGGTTTCCAACTTTAAAACACAAATTTCTACTATCTTTGAGATGTACAACTCATAAGAGTCAAAACAATGTTCTTTTGGCACTTTGAAGATTGCATAGATTGATAATGTTTCATGTGAAATGAAGAGTGAATTCTATTTGGGTTTTCATTCTATTGAAGGATCCACCATTAAGAACAATTGTTTTGCAAAAGATTGTAACTCTTGAAAATAAGGCTATTTGCTTGACAAAATACCTAACCCAATTACTCTTAGTATATAACTTGTACAAGGACTATAATGTATTGTATGCAAGATGTTTTCAATTTGCTTATGTCATTAGAGTATAGAAGAATGTTTTTTTAAGGATATAAAAGAATGTTGCTTGTGTACATTTTATTAAAAATTCAGATTAGTTAACTTGGAGGAGTATATATCTATTTTGACGTAAGTACAAATAAATTTACATGTTAAAATGTATTAACCTTAAAATACATAAAACTAAATATTTGTTCGATCATGAAACCTCCCCATTAACAAAAGATAGCACAAATGAATATTTTAGTAGGCTATTTTTATTTCACTCTAATATGCAGTATTTTCATGTCAAATTTACATCACTTTTGTAAAAAATATTGAAAACTTTCCCATACAATTTTTAGAAAAATAATATTTAATTGCATTAATTTTTTTAATATATATAATGTCCTCATTATTTTAAATTTACTTTTCTATTTTTTAAAATTTTAACATTGTAACTAAGCTAACAATTAAAAGACTAAGTCACAAGAATGTCCTTTATGTTTAGAATGATAATGTGGGGCACCATGTTATAAGAAACGAACCAACAAAAATGAAACGACTTGTGCCTAGTTATTGTGAAAAATCTATTACAGTTACTGATTATTAACCTCCTATCTTGTAAGATTATTTGATCAACAAATATTGGAAAATAACACAACTGTAACTTCACAAATACAAACACATAAGAAATACCCAACAAGGTGAACACAATATTTTCGGACAATTGTCCCTGGAAAAACCCCATAGGGAAAACCAGTACTACAGATGAGAAATATATTAAACTTCAGCAAATCAAGAGATACAAATACTGCTTGCCTCTTACTGGCAGAGCTCCGACAATCTCCTAATCCTCCTACTGATATTCCTCCACTGTTATCTCCAACGCTATCACTGCGCCCTTGCTAACACTGGAAGGCTACTTGCTAACACTGCAAGTTTCTCTAAAAACTTCCTTGTTACAAATGACCCCAATGACCCCCTTATATACTACTCTCGTTGAAAATCAACGACCGAGATTAATACAAATGAACGGATGAGATTAAGACAACTCAATAACCATAACAACCTTGGTTATGAGGTGTCACCTAAAAGGAGTCAATATTAGATAACAATTGTTCTTATCCTAACAATATTTGTTTGACAAAAACAACTATTTCTCTAAATTCTAGGCTGTCCAAACTACCCATAACAAATGGATGAGGACAAACAGCTGTCCAAGCTACTAACTACTAAGATTAACACTCCCTCTTAGCGAGGAAGTTGTTCTGCATGACACCCAACATCTCTCTGAAGAAGATAAATTTTGCCTTTCCCAATGCCTTTGTCAGAATGTCTGCTACCTGCTAATCTATAGGTACAAACTGTAGCTTAACACCCCGCACTGTACACAATATCTGATGAAGTGATACTTGATGTCTATATGTTTTGACCTATCATGAAACACCGGATTCTCAGTCAACTTGATGCAACTCTGATTGTCACAGTGTATCACCGTAGTCTCAACCTTCTGACCAAACAAAGCTACTAGCAACTTCCGAAGCCATATAGCTTCACATGTTGCCATGCTGGCTGCTATGTACTCTGACTTTGCTGAACTCAGAGCCACAGACTTCTGCTTCCTGTTGAACCAAGATGCAACTCCTGATCCCAGACTGAAACAACACCCTGAAGTGCTCCTCTTGTCCATTGTACTACCTACCCAATCTGCGTCAGTATAGCCCATCAACATGATTCCTTCACCTTGAGCATATCTAATTCCATACTTGATTGTACCTCGCAAATAACGCAACACATGCTTTGCCGCAGTCCAATGCACTCTCTTTGGCTCAACCATGAACTGACTAAGAGAGTTAACTACAAAAGCTATATCTGGCCTGGTATTGACCAAATACATGAGAGAACCAATCAACTGCCTGTATAAGGTGGGGTCTACATCCTTCTCCCTGGATGTGTCTACCTTCCTCCAATTCATGATCATGGGTGTAGACATGGCTTTGCAATCTTCCATCCTGAACCTTTTCAAGATTTCCATGCAATATTTCCCTTGCCCAAGGAAAATCTCTCCATCTTTCTGCCATACCTCCATGCCTAAAAAGTAGTGCATAAGTCCCAAATCCTTCATCTCGAACTTCGCTGCAAGATCCCTCTTGCATTCTTCTATGAGCCCCAGTGAACCTGTAAGAAACAAGTCATCTACATATAGAACAAGAATGAGAATCTCACCTCCAACTACCAAGTAGTAGAGATTAGCATCTGCCTCACTCTTCACAAAGCCCATTTCCTACAAGTAACTATCAATGCGCTCATACCACGCTCTGGGAGCCTGCTTGAGTCCGTACAATGCTCTCTTCAATCTACACACGTGGGTCTCTTTGCTGTGTGCTACAAAGCCTTCTGGTTGTTCTATGTATACCTCCTCTTTCAACTCACCATTAAGAAACGCTGTCTTGACATCCATTTGATGGATCTACCATCCCATCTGTGCTGAAATTGAGATTACAGCTCGTATAGAAGTATACTTGACAACTGGAGAAAATGTCTCCTCGTAGTCTATTCCCTCTTTCTGAGAGAACCCCTTTGTCACGAACCTTGCCTTATATTTCTTGATGCTACCATCTGCACCATGCTTGATCTTATAGATCCAGCGTGATCCAACCACTACCCTATCTGTTGGTCTAGGCACTACCTCCCACACATCATTCTGCATAATTGAAGTATAATCCTCAACCATTGCTTCTTGCCACACTTGATGTTGTGCAGCCTCCTGATAGCTAGAAGGTTCACTATCTACCAACACACTAACTAATGCAACATAGTCATCATACTTGGCTGGTGGTTTCCGTTGTCTATCACTCCTCCTAGGAGTACCCACTAACTCCTGAGTATTCTTCTGTGTCTGTTGAACATCATGGTTCTTGCTGCCAACTGTAGAGGATGAAATATCAAGCTCCATGTCTTCTTGATGCATCTCTTCTTACACCTGTTGCTCCATACTTTGAAAACTCTCTCCTCTTGAGTCTATGCTTGTACTAGTAAATGTACTCGAGCTTTGCTGCCCTTGACTTGATTGAGTGATTCTTGGAGCTTCTGTTGGCTGCTTACTCTGATCATCTTCTGGCAAATCTCTAGACCTTCTAAATTCCTTGTCCTCCATGAACTTGACATCATGTCGAACAATAATCCTCCTGGTCCCCGGAATGAATATCCGATATGCCTTAGAGGTTTCACTGTACCCCACAAAGTACCCTCTCTCTGCAGTTTGATCTAACTTGGTACGTGTATCCTTAGGAATGTGACAATATGCCAAACTCCCAAAGATCCTAAAGTGACTGATATCTGGCTTCTTCCCAGTGAATACTTCCTTTGGTGTCATCTTCCCTAGTGCCTTATGTGGAACTCTATTCTATATGTATACTGCTGTATTTCATGCCTCTGCCCACAGATAACGGGGTAAATCTTGGTCATGCAACATAGCCCTTGATGCCTCCATTATAGACCGATTCTTCCTCTCAGCAACTCCATTCTGTTGCGGATTGTAAGGAACAGTCCACTCTCTCTTGATTCCTTCTCTGGTACAGAACTCCTGGAACTCATTACTTTTGTACTCGCCTCCATTGTTTGACAGAAGAAATTTTATCTTCCTTCTTGTCGAATTCTCCACAAGAGCTTTGAACTCTTGGAAGCGATTGAAAACCTCATCCTTGGTCTTCAAGAAGTATATCCATGTCTTCCTGGAGAAATCATTAATAAAAGTACCAAAGTACTCGTACCCTCTGAGAGACTTCGTCGACATTGGTCCACATACATCTGAATGTACTAGATCAAGAAAGCCCTTGGATCTGGTGTCACTCCTTGGAAAAGATGCTTTAGCAAACTTCCCCAACATGCATCCCTTACATACATCATCGTGCTCTGTGCTCACCTCAAGAACACCTGTCACTGTCTCATGAAGTAATTTAAGGACTTCATGATGGATATGGCCCATCCTTCTATGCCATAGATCTCCATGATCTCTGAGATTATTGTTGCTCATGAGTTCCTTAGGAATATCAAACTGCAGCCTATAAAGCCGACTGCTCCTAACTCCAATAGCTATGGGTGATTTCCAATCCTTGTGCTTGATTAACACATGTGCCCCTCTAAAGAGTACATTGTACCCTTTGTGCTGAAGGACAGATATAGAAATCAAATTCATCCCTAAGCCTGGAACATGCAACACATCATGAAGGGGAATCATCTTACCACTCTCCCTCTGAAACTGAACAGTCCCTTTCCCAACTGAGTTGAGTTTGGACATGTCCCCCATAGAGATCTGGATTCTGGTGCTCTCTTGCTTATAACTGGAGAAGTATTCTCTAACTCCTGTCATATGATATGACGCCCCACTATCTATGTACCAAACACTCTGTGAGGTTGAGCTAACCATACATGCTATGAGTGCAAACTCATCTTCCATTCTACTAGAGAGCTCATCTACACTTGCTGAAGCCGCAACTTGCTTCTTGCCTTTCTTTTCATTCTTCTTCCTTTCTGGGCAATTGTTGACATATTGGCCAAACTCGTGACAGCCATAGCACTTGATCTTCGAAGAATCTTTCTTCTTCTTTTCACCTTGTGAATTTGATCCTTTACTAGACCCCTTCTTTGCTTTCCCTTTACCCGCTAGGGCAACATTTTCCTGTTCGACCTCACTTTTCTGACTCTTATTGTTGGCTCCATTGACAAGACTTAGTCTAAGCTCCTCCTGAGTGAAATCACTCCATAGTTGATCCCAATTCGGTAAGGTGTCTCGTCCATTGATGACTTGAAAAAAGACATCCCACTGCTTAGTAAACCCATTTAGGGCTATTCTCACTAGCTCGTCATCACTTGGTTTGTCTCCAACAGCTGCCAATTGATCCTTGACAAGTCTAAGTCTGGTGAGGTAACTTATGACGTCTTCTCCCTTATTCATCCAGGTATTCCTCAACTTTTCTCTGAGAATCAACTTCCGGTTAGTGGTAGCATTCTGGTACAGATTTATAATGGCATCCCACATTGTCTTCGCTGTATCTAACTCTGCAATATGCGGAACAATATGATCCTTGACACCATCAAGAATCAGCCTCCTCACCTTAGCATCTTCCTTCTTATATGCTAAGAGTTGTGTTGCATCTGTAGGTACAGGTATAACAGTGGTCACATATTCCTTGATACCATTCTCTTCCAGCAATAGAGAAATTCTGGCTTTCCAGACACCAAAATTCGAGGCTCCATCCAATCTGTCCTGATCTCTTAAACCTGCTGAGGCCATCTTAAAAGAAAATAATAATAATAATTTTGAAGAGGTTAAACTGAGTTTTATAAACCCTCACTTTCTTTCACCTAGGGTAAATCTCTTCTACCCGAACTTAGCTCTGATACCATGTGAAAAATCTATTACAGTTACTGATTATTAACCTCCCATCTTGTAAGATTATTTGATCAACAAATATTGGAAAATAACACAACTGTAACTTCACAAATGCAAACACATAAGAAATACCCAACAAGGTGAACACAATATTTTCGGACAATTGTCCCTGGAAAAACCCCGCAGGGAAAACCAGTACTACAGATGAGAAATATATTAAACTTCGGCAAATCAAGAGATACAAATACTGCTTGCCTCTTACTGGCAGAGCTCCGACAATCTCCTAATCCTCCTGCTGATATTCCTCCACTGTTATCTCCAACGCTATCACTGCGCCCTTGCTAACACTGCAAGACTACTTGCTAACACTGCAAGTTTCTCTAAAAACTTCCTTGTTACAAATGACCCCAATGACCCCCTTATATACTACTCTCGTTGAAAATCAACAGCTGAGATTAATACAAATGAACGGATGAGATTAAGACAACTCAATAACCATAACAACCTTGGTTATGAGGTGTCACCTAAAAGGAGTCAATATTAGATAACAATTGTTCTTATCCTAACAATATTTGTTTGACAAAAACAACTATTTCTCTAAATTCTAGGCTATCCAAACTACCCATAACAAATGGATGAGGACAAACAACTGTCCAAGCTACTAACTACTAAGATTAACAGTTATGAGGCAACATGAAAGGACGGAAGTATTGACTTATTAAAATGAGTTTTTAAAGATATTCTTCCATTACAATTTATTGAATTAGTGCAATAACTCATAAATGATGGTATCAAGCATTTTCATAGGACACGATGTAATAAGGCTCATTATGCCTAAGTGTATTCCATAGGTTGTTCATATCACGTATCTTTCAAAAGAAAATATAAGTTATGATTTCTATTTGTGTATTTACAAGTTTATATCATATGTTATTGAATTGGTGATTTAAGAGTCTCAATACTTAACGATTTGTTAATCAATAAAGATGTGCTCGTTGTGTCATAAATAGAATTCTTCTGAATTGTAGAGCTCTACTCCATCAACATCCAAGTGGTGGCAGATCAACATCAAAGTTTCTACAATTTAGTTTGCATTTAGCATATTCTAAACCCAAAACATTACTTAAAATTGCAATCACATTGCTTCTACAACAGAGTTACAAAAATATATCAAACTTCTGTGGGAGATAATAGCTGAAATTTTTCATTCAGTCCAAAAGCAAAGCCGAATCAGCCACATATATTTGGGTATGGTTAAAAAATTGCAGGGGAATGTAAAGAAACAAAATGGGGCAAAAATACAAGAACAGATCTTCATTTCTGCGACCTCAAAAGCAGCTTTCTCCCACCAAACTGTTCGATTGCAGAATGGTTGAAACGCCGGAGATGGTTTCCTCTGTATTCTCCATGCCTGAAAATAACCACACCATGATGAAAATGAAGAAGAGGCTGTTTATTACTGTCTTCCATTGGCCAGAAGCCTCCTTTATACTGATACCCACTCACGCCATTGCCCATTATGAGCACCCACATTAACGCCAAAGCCAATACCTTCATCTTTGCCCTTCTCTCACTCAATCACCCAATGCCTTTATATACATGTTTCACAACTATTTCTGTGCAGCAGTTGGGGAAAATGTCAACATCTCCTTCGCTTCAACGTCAAGATTTCACCAACTGAATTAGGTGAACAATTACAATGATAATACTTCCTAATATATGAATAGACTACTTCTTACTCTGGAAAAGTATGTGAAGATATTTCTGTTTAGATTGTATTAACATATGAGTCCATATATCAGGGAGGTCTGTCTCGTGGTGTCATCAGTTTTTAATGGAAAAGGTAACAATGTAATCTATTATTTATTTTTTTTAATGTAAAAGTAATAATATATTATGCTGTTAATTAAAAGGATAATAACATCTATGTTGGTCTATTAAAACGGATGATAATCCCTATCAAAACCAAAGTGTTATATATATGTTGAAAGTAAAACACATTTCTAAATCATAGGTTTTAGACGTGGTGCCTATCCATCATGCAAGGTCACACTCAACATGAATCTGCGTAAAAAATTGACCATCCAAATCAACTTTGTATGTGGCCTTAAACTTACATCATCCACACCCCAATTCTAATGTCTTACCATCTCGATCCACATTCTCATATGATGCATGTTCCTTTTAAAAATTTGTTAAGAATAATTTGACGAAATAGGTAACAACACATTGCGTTGCTATCTATATAGGTAACAATGTAATGTGTTGTGTAACAACGTAATTTGTTATAGGTAACAATGTAATGTGTTGTTACCTTTTCCATCAAAACTGACGGCGACATAATGGAAAATATTTTACCCGATCAATATAACTTATACACATGTGCTAGGGCAGGGTATAACAAGAGGGCCTTATATAGAGTAGGGCCCTCCCCCTATTTGTATATAAAATATAATGACCAAAGAGCCAAGCCAAGTCAGGACCAACCCAACCACTGTATAGGTCAGGGCGGGACGATATTACCAGAGCTTGATTGCTAGGGTGATATTGTCAGGGCGATCTTGCCAACCCCCAGTGATCCCCTGGTACCACCCCCGAAGGACATCCGATCCGGCCCAACATGTGCATGAGGAATAGGCTCTTCCAATTATAAATATCATAAAATGTTAATTATATATTTAAAAGCGAACAATTTTTTTATACAAATTTATAATTAATAGAGATTACATAATCCATTAACTCAAATATACATAATAGAGAGACTAAACAATATTAACATATTAATGAACAACATTTATATAAAAACCATTAACTTAAAAAATTATTAAAAAATTATCCACCTCTCATACAATCATAATATGGAGGGTGGGCATGACATTGAGTAAAAAGTAATTTTTATCTTTGATGGCAAACAACATTATTTCTTTTCGAAAGTGACCCAAAAGTGAAAATGCGTGTGAGCCTCATCATTATTTGGGATTTCCACCCACTAATATTCCCACTTTTGGATAGGTGTGTAGAAGAAAAATTAGTAATTCTAGGGAGTAATGATAATTTAACTTCTTGTTCAACTTTTTAATAATTTAGTATTATGAACACTGATATAATATAATTGTATTTTAAGAGAAAAATTGGAAATTAATTATGTAGCCTTGAATTTACTAGGGTGGAAGCTTTAAGTTAATTTTCCTGCTATTTTTTTCTAAATTTAATATAATGCAGTGTTGAAGCTCAGTTTTCTAGTAATTTTGTCTCAAAGCGGATATTGCATTGAAAGTTTCTCCCACCTCATTCGTTTTTGAAAAGAGGGTATTATATCGGACTTATAGACAACACTTTACACCAATTTTTATTTGACAAATGTTTTTCTTTTTAATCATATAATATTTGTAAGATTTAAATATTACTATTTCTTCTTGATTTGGAGTTATATTGAAAGTGTGTTAATATTACAATACAAAATGTGTTTATATCGAAGTTCAAGTAATATATAATAATAATGATATATTATCATAATGTTAATGAGGTGGGAGAGAGTCGGTTGGGTCATTTGGATGTTTCCAAGCTTATCAAGGGTCGATTTCTGTTGAGGCATTTGAGGTTGGTTGTGGTCAAGAGTATGAGATGATGGATCCTATGGAACATGTGAATGGGTCATGTGATGGAGGAAGACGATTCCAATTGTGGGTAATGCTTGAAGGTTGGCAATCATATGGAATGTGTGGGTGGGTCATGTGATGGAAGAAGGCAATTTTGATTGTGGGTAATTCTCGAAGGTTGACGCGGTTTGCAATCTATGGACTACAATGTTTCGTCAAGATTGTGTGGTCTTGAGAATCTGGGGTACCCAGTTATATCCCAGATTGGTTGTCACTACACTGATTAAAAAGCGAAACATAGGGGAAGAAACCTTTCAACCCTTGTTTACCAATAAAAAATGATATATTATCATAATAATAAAAATGATATACTGTATGAAAAAAAGTGAAAATATTTAAATATTTGAATATTTAATTGTTATATTTTTTTACATATTTTTTAATTATTGTATTTTTTGGTCTTATCATATAAATTCTAGTTGATAAAAATATTGATAAAATCATATTTATTAAATAAATAATAAAAAATAGAATACAATATGTGATGTAGGAAGGTGATTTCGATTGTGGATAATATTCGAAGTTTGGCGATCTTATGGAATGTGTGGGTGGGTCCCGTGATGGAGGAAGGCGATTTTAATTGTGAGCAATGCTCAAAGGTTGGTGCGGTTTGCATCTGTGGACTACAACATTTCGTCAAGCTTGTGCGGTCTTGGGGATCTGGAACCCCCATTTGTATCCCAGACTGATTGACACTCTAGTGATTAAAAACCGAAAGATAAGGAAATGAACCCTTCAACCCTTATTTACTAATCAAAGATAAAATTAAAAATGATATATTATCATAATAATAACATTTAATGTATGAAAGAAAATGTAATTTTTTAAAGTATTTTAATATTTTAATTATTATATATATTTACACGTTTTTAATTATTATATTATAATTTGTATTTATTTGTGTCTTATCACATAAATTCTAATTACTAGAAATATTGATAAAATCACATTTACTAAATAAGTAATAGAAAATTAAACAATAAACATATTAAAAGAAATTGGTTAAGTTAAAATATATTGAATAATTTTATGTTTATTTACAACTTGTGACATAAATTCAATAGAAATGTTAATAAAAATAAAAATAACATTAAATAATTCATTTGAATAGTAAATAACCAATTTATAATAAATTATCAAAACCCTATTATAATAAAATATTATTAAAAAATAAAATATGATAAGATAAAAATATAAAGAATAATTGAAAAGACTAAACCCTATAATAAATTTCCTATAACATTGTTAATATTTATTATAACAAATTAATGTCTTTCGTGTCTTTTGAAAAACGATCAACTAGTCATTATTGTAACATTTATTGTAATATATAATTATTTAATATCTGCGAGTTTCACTCCCTTTGATAATATTGTCTCCTTGTGTCATTCTTGTCTGGGACTTTGGAATTGATATTATCATAGCTATTTGATTTGAATGATCTTGATTTTATCGCCATGTTGCTAACGTATTCTTGGCAAGATGATGGGTGATACTTACAATACCAATTCACTACTTTTATCTTTGTCACTTGGATAGATATGAAACTAGGGATGTATTGATCTGATTTAGGCATGGATTATACTTTCAATATATAGTATTTGTTGTCTCCTTACCTTGTATGTACTAACCAGTCTTGGCAAACTTGGATGTATGAGACATGCAATATCAATTTATTACTTTTATCATTATCGTCTGGTTTAGTTACAATGTTATGGATATTGTTGATCTTGACTTACATGAATGATATTTTGTCCATATATTATGTTGTCGTAATGATTATTGATCTTATTGAAGGATGGTTATGTCGAAATTAATTTGGATGGTTTAGCATATGGAATTTGATGGATTTGTAGAGTAGCATTCATCTTGTAACTAATTATGAAACGTGTTAGGGTTGATTTTTCGTGATTTCTAACATCTTTTGTAATGAGTAGATGCATTCATGACTATAAAGTTAATTGCATATGTATGGCGTACTCTCTTGAGATTTGTGTGATTTCTTCATTTAGCATATTTTATTGAGCATGTATGATATTTGCAATTGAGTGTGCATGCATCAGGTTCATGCCATAGGAGAATGTGGGACTCAGAGTTTGCACTTCCAAGATTGTGCAATTGGCTAGCTAAGTCGAATGCTCACCCCTTTGTTTGATCGGTTTTGTCTTTCTTGTCACTAGTTTTGAGTGAATATGAAAAAACCATTCTCCTTGTGTATGTTTCCTCAATTGTTACGAGCACCTTGGATTGCTGCCTCCTTGAACTCATTTTAGTGCTAATTAGTTTAACCTCATGATTGAAGTCATTTTTAAAGGTCTAATGATCCCTACTTGTATTAGTGTTGTTTTTTACTAATTAGTCATGTTTAAGGAGGTGTGAGACAACCTAAGCATGGGTTAGGTGGGACCCACCACCTCACAAAGTGTGCCACTTTTTTCAAACCTGAATTTGGTGTAAAGTGGAATTTTTAAGAGGTGCTTAGGTAAGTGCACCAAGTTGGGGGGCTAAAAGGGGATCTTAAGTGGACGCATTTTTCTGAGAAAAAACCTTCAACTTCTACAAGTTTTTCGAAATAGTTACACTCAAAATTAGAAGATATTGTAGAAATATGAATCGTAGCATTTTGAGTCTAGTTTCTAAGCTACTAAATTTTATTGAAAATGGATAAGTTTAAGTGGGTCAAACAACTAAAATACCAACAGATGCTCATGTTTTTGTTAAAAAACATAATATAGTGACTTTCGTGCCCCCCACCATTTTTTGAGCACCATTTAGTATTTTTGAAAACCCTTTGGTACAAAGATAGCTAGGAGCATCTAGTTTGGGCTCCATTTTTTAAAAATATTTTTATAGTGAATATTTTTTTATTTATGATATTTATAATATAGAAATTTTATGTTTTGAAAAATAACGGAGCTCCGATTGGCCCCCCTAACTATCTCAAAAAAGATTAAAAATTAGATTTTTTTTTGAATATGTATAGAATTATGCCTAGTTTGGGCTAATATACTTTTTAAAAAAAAATTCGATCACCTAAAAAAAAGATACCCCATGAAAGATAGACATATTTACACTTTAAAAAATAACTATAAAAAGGCATAGTTAGAAAATAAATAATATGGAAACCTTATATTAGTCAGAAATTTTGAAAAATTATATTTTTAGAAAGAAGAAACTCTGCTCTACGTCGTGGTATATAGTTTTAAAAATGGGTCGATTGTTTTATTTTGATTTATCATAGATGAAGTAGCATTTTTACATTTTCTTGCAAAAACACGTTGTTTATTGTGTTTGTACAGGTCCATGCCTTAGGCTTGGGGATCCAAACTAGATCCCAAGCCTTGAGGCATGACTGGAAAAAGAGAAAATATAAAATGCGTACGTGTTTTTCTTTGTTTATATATTGTGGCCCCCCAACGTCCCTTTCATCTCTTTCACAGGAATTCTGCAAACATTTTGTTTTGTTTGCAATTTTCTCTACATTCTTGT